>JAQJVL010000008.1:4186208-4393708 GCA_035578905.1 Stictocephala bisonia
AGTTCATGTGGCGGCGAAGAAACAAAGATGACGATCTGTTTCAAGCTATCTGGCGGGACATGAACCTATTCTGGCCTTCACAAGAATAAACCCTTATATAGTTTGTAACATAATTATTTTTTCTTTAAAATGTGTTCAAATTGTGTCCAATACGTATATACTGAGTGTACAATGTGTTTTTGTTGGTCCTGTATCCATAGAAAATATTTCAAGACTGGTGGCCCTCTTCTACAAAAGACCCCAATATAAATATATTTTGAGTATAAAATAAACTGAATGAAATATTGAAATAATCCTAAATCACCTTTTTAGTACGAAAGTAGTGTTATACAAGAATAACATATCAGTATTCAGTATTACACCTCGCGCAAATATTGGTTTATATCTTAAAATAATTGTTCTCATCATTTTCTTAAAAAAAATGTTCACAGGAAAAATAATTGGTAGATCTGTACTATTGAGAACTGAAGTCCACGTCCATAAAGCTGTTTTAATAACTACGATACCGTTCATTTTCTATTTTAACCTAACTATTCGGCATTTCAACTGTCTGTTTATTTGTTTGTAAAACATTTAGAGCCAAAAACATTGCTCAATTAATTAGTTTATAATTGTAAACCAGTTTAAATACCCAATAAGAAGACACAATAAAACATGTACAATTTTCTATTTATCTTCAAAGGAGACTGTCACCCTTACAGGTAACGCCATGCTATTTTTATTATCCATGGGTGTGTTTTTATGAAGGCAAATATTATTACAACAATGTTATGATAGACAAATATAATAATTTATGTACAAATGTAGCCACTTATGTTGACTATCAACAAAACTTTAATGATAAAATAAGTCATAAGCCGTTAGTTGTCATTCGATATTAGATGGAAAAAATGTTTTATGTTCGATACTCCTTAATTACAAAGAGTAATTGTAATCTTTTTTAACTAAGACACAGTACTGTTTTCAACAAAAATCCTTTTTTTGGGTTGAAGAAAGAAGTGCACTTTTATTCTCTATTACTTTTAACAAAATCAAACACAATGATAATAATAACATACAGGATTCATCCAATGTATGGGACTAATATGGTAACAATATATACGCGTATTACATACAATAGTATCCAACACAAACATTATGTATGTGTGCATGCATCGATGTATATATATACATTCATTTTATATCACTACGTTAGTAAAACATAGTTTCAAGTTTTATAAGAACGTATTTCTAAACATTCTTCTATCTTAATGAAAGATGGTTGCTTTATACAGGAATAAAGTGATCTGTTACTTAAAAAAATATGTCACCACTTTAAATTTAATGATTTTTGCCTTTTAATTCATTTGTAGAGATTAATGTAACATTAATGCATATAATATAAATTGAATCCAAGAAACTTAAAACAATTTAACAAGATTTTAGTAAAATAAAATTAAATATTTTAAAATAGTTATAACCAAGTGCCTAAACTGATCATTTTAATAAATTAAATGCTTTCGTTCAAAACTAGTTTTTATTTCGTTTTATAAGAGGGATTTCATAAAGCCTACTACTTCACATATGAAACGACTTTATCTCCAAATTGACAAGTTCTGCCAAATCAGCACGCATTATGCATTTTGTTTTTATAAACATTGGTTAGTTAGTGGTCAACTCAAAGTCAATGTTTAAGTGGTATGTGAATATTTTTAAGGTTTATAATTTAGTTTTCAATCATTTATTTTAGTCCAGTAGAATAATGAGTTAATAATTTTTGTTCTCACTACAGTATCGACGAAGCATTAAAAATCCTTATGAAGGGAGACTATTTCCTTTATGGTGTAAACACTCTTCATCATCAAAAACAACTCGGAAAAGATATGTTTTGAAGGCTGATACTGAAAACTAACTACATTTTTTATAAAATAATAACATGCTAACTAGTATTTATATAATAAAGAGTGTCCCTTTATTAAAACATTTTAGGATATGGTCCCTTTGTTCATTATAGAAAAATGCCACTAACCATAGGTTCTAAAAAGCTTTATTTCCGTATGTCTGTTTGGTTACGTTAAAAAAAATTAATTTTGAGCAACACTACAATATTACGATTCTCAAAATCTATATATAGGATGTTTTATCTAGCATTCAAAGGTTTTTGTAGGGAATACTAATTTTTAAACAGTTGAAATTTTCAAGTTTGTTGTCCTTTGCTTTACTTTACTATAATTTTAATTAAAATTGTAAATTCACGTATTAATAGGCCTATTACAACTCCCTGATGATTGATTAACGCCCAACACTCTAGTGTATAACCAAATACTATGTGACTGTGGAGGAGGTCTAAATAACAACACTTCAACATCACGAAACACAATACTTTTATTATTCACAACAGAGTACAATATGATTCACTGTTAGTGATATCTTATTACTGACTATGTAAGCATGGCATTATAAGCATATATCAATTCGGATTTCGAAAGAACAGATGTACAATCGATGCTGTCTCAATTCTAATAGAATATGTCATAGATGGATTGGAGAGACGAGAACACGTGCTCAGCATTTTCCTCGATCTCTCTAAAGCTTTTGATTGCGTACACCATCAAACTTTATTTGGAGGAATGTGGCATCCGTGGTTTGCCGCAGAAATGGATTGAGTCCTATCTGAATAACCGAGACCAATTTGTGCAGATTTTGCATGTCGTGTCTTCCAGAGTTAAAGTTGTCCATGGAGTCCATGGGCCAGTGTTATTTTTTGTGTATTTCAACCATCTGAACCAATCACTTCGACATGGAAAGATAGTTCAGTATGCAGATGACACAACTCTCTTTATAAAATCAAAAACTTTGGATAGTTTAGAAATAAACTCTTTTCTGGATTTGAACTCGTGTATCCAGTTTTTCTCTCAAATCAATCTAAAAACAAATAATTCAAAATCCAATGGTATTAGTTTTCGGCTCAGGAATCAACATACAGAATACTTACCCGTTGTGCTAGTAGATGATGTTGTCTTAGAAACCACAGATTCTACTAAGTTCCTGGGAATGCACCTTGATCGAGGGCTGACCTGGAATGACCACGTAGAACATGTTTGTTCGAGGGTTGCCTCTGGTATCTTTGCTTTGCGTAACCTTGCACAATATTGTTCCCGTCCTAATCTAAAAATGGCATATTACGGCCTGTTCGAAGCAAAACCTAGAACGAGTCTTGATACTTCAAAAGAAAGCCATCAGAATTATTTGTGGATTGAAATACAGAGAGTCATGCAAAAACATTTTCAAGGAGTTGGGATTACTAACTCTACCATGTATGTGTATTTTTGAAGTGGTTTTGTTCTGCAAATCAAAGTTGGTTCAAGGCCGTAAAGTCCATTAGTACGAGACGAGAGGCAGAGACAACCTGCGCGCACTGAATTTTAGAACAAACCTGTCAAAGAAACTCCCATACCAAGTCGGTGTCAAGTTGATTAATAAGTTGCCAAATAGTATTAAACTGGCCAATAATTTAAAAATGTTTGAAATTCGTCTGAAACACCTTTTGGCGTCGAATGCATTTTACTCTCTGGAAGAGTTCTTGACGAGCCACTGGGATGAATAATTAAGAAATATATTTAACAAACTTAATGCAGATGCTGTACAGAACACATGAGTGAATGCATGAGTGAGTGTCAACCAGTGTAAGTTTGTATGGAATGGATTGTGGAGTGATTGAGTTGCTAGACTGACTAAATATTATTAAATAATGACGATTGCAATGCAATTTTATATAAATAATGCAATAAAGATTATGCTATTCTATTAATAGAGATCAGAGTAAGGTTCCTTCTTACTTCACCTACAGACCTAGGACTTCTTACCACTCAAGTTGTTAAATAGTCTTGTTTTGTTTTAACCGAATACATGGTATAGTATAGATTGCTTTAAGGCACGAAACATGTCACTTGAACAGAAACTGCGATGTGTCAACGACTCTAGATGCTGTTATCTCTGTCTTAAACGGTCTCACATATCTAAAAACTGCAGAGTGAAAATCTTACTGCCCTATGTGAAATTGCAAACATGCTGTGATAATATGTCCTAACTTCTCTAGAAATAGGCTTGGTGTAGAAAAAAAAGTATTTGCTATAGGCAAATTGGACAGGACGATACTCAGACGACCACAATGGCGAGGACTGGGTGCGCTGCGCATGATGTATGTTATGGTCCACACACATCATGTGCCGATCTGGGAGTTTCAGCTTTTGTTTGTGATTTTTGTGCGAAGAAAAAGGACAACAATTTTAAGAAAAAGTAGTTTAATTTTAAATGTTTAAGTTGATGAAATTTTAAAAAGACTGTATACCCTGAAAACTTAAAAATGATGTTCTTTCACTTACATTTTAATATTGTATCATTAAGTAATAATAAACAAACTTTACAGCAATTAATTGTTTTTTCCTTTTTCCCAAATGACTCAAGTTATTTTAGTGGCTCCCCAAATTAGGCATACATGTTCCTAAATTGGGGTTTCTGCACCCTTTTGGTTTAAAAATAATAATTAAAAAATATGAATTATTTTTGTCTGAAAGTGATGTACAAAGTATACAAAGAGTTACTTTATCGATACAGTGTGCCAAAACGGTCAAACAAGCATTTATATAAAAGTTATGGTGGTCAAAAAAAACCTCCCCAAATTAGGTACTATTACTCTACTTATGACATTTATATTCATAGCTAATTTTATAAGATATGTGACAATAGCGTCATAAATAGGTAAATGGTATATTTAAACCCAGTTACTGATATCAACACATAATGTTCAATATACGTCGGAAATCATAAAAATTGTTCCATTCCATCCACACATTTCTAAAATGGTCTTAACTTAAACATTTTATTAAATAAACCATGTCTTCTTCAGTTTTAAGTGATTGCCTTAGTTGTAATTGTGAGGATATCTTTTTGTATAAGTTACTTTAGTGAGTAGGTTTTAAAAAAACATACAAAGCTTAAAATAATAAACAGCCTTTAAAACAAACGGCTCAAAGTAACTAATAATAAAATATCTTTTGAAAGAACAACCCTTTGATTTTTCTAACTTTGAATGGTTTATGATGGAAACCTTCGTGAATCACCTATAGGCGCCTCTTATCTTACTTGACAGTTACCGTTGATATCTCACAAATGACTAGTTATAGATGTAAATTCAAAAGGTGGACGTCAACCTTTTTAGTAGTGACCATTAAAAATATGAATTTCATCTATTTATAGAACATAATTTCCCAAAATGCTTAATATGTCTTATTTAACAAAAATGCTCATTTTTGCGTATTTTATATTGAACAGCAATGTTTAAATATTGTTATAAATGACACTTAACGAAATATAACACCAATTTAATATAAGCATTAGGATTAATAATTTAATTTATCTTAAAGTGCCTGTGATATTTCAAAAAGTTGTTTTGTTTCTTTATAAGGTTTAACAGGGTTCTTTATTATGTATTATTAAGGTTCCTTATTATTTAACGAAATTAGCTTTTTATTAAACAATATATATATATATTTATAAAATTTTTAAAAACACACTATATATACTGAATATACTGTAGCTTTAACGATTAAAATTGGTGAATTGAATGTCATCTCATGTGGTCCAATAAATATTCGTTTTATTTTAATATGAATTATATCTCCCCAGCACTTGTTTGTTGGCGACTGCTCTCAGGTTTTTAGAAGGGTAACAATTATTTCTGACCACTCAATATCTCGAGGAGGGAAAATGGACTTGCAAATGAGTTACTTAGAACTTATTTAAATTCAGTTCAAATACTAGATGAAATCATCTTTTCTTTCCATTTTGTCTTTGAGTGCTTGTAATTATATGAAAACCCTCTATTATCTGCGCACTATTTCTGAGCCTGTGGTTAAAAAGAAAATATATGAGAATATACTGAAATACAGTTATATAAGGCTTCAGAAATTTCATCAGATATATATTTTATTGTAACTAGTCATGTGTTTTATGCTGAATATTAATATTTTAAAGCAACCAATCAATTACGGGTTTTTATCATTACACACATAGATAAAATTTATATTTAGTCTCCTATATAATATTTACCATTGTCATTTACTGTAGTAAAATTATATGTTTTGATAATATTATTTATATCCATACCATTTGTATTTAATTAATTGTTGGAGCTTTAGAACTAAATTTTTAAATACAACTAGGTTTGAGTTTGAAAAATTTTTGTAAAATAACTATGTATGTCTAGAGCAGTAAACATATCTTGCATATTATTTTAATACTATTATTTTATTGTTAGCAAGCCTTATTAGTGTAATGAGAGTAAATTAACGAGCATAGTATATGTTGTCACTAAACTTGACTGATCCTAAGATAGGAAATCGTTAGTTTGACATTAAAGTTTATGTTATACAAATATCTATATGTTTAAGATAATTTAGTCTTTTTGTACACTAAGTTTCTGATGCAACCCCTGAACGGATTTCAACGAACCTTTTTTTTTTATTTGAAGGTAATTTTCCGTAGCATGAAATCTCGAAGCCATATTTTAAACAAACTCTCAATTTTTAATAATATTAATTTTAATATTTAAAAAGTCCAGCAGACGACATAATTGTTTTAACAAGTTTTTTTAAATTACGCATTTCATATGAGAAACAACTGTTTCCTTTAAATATTCAATTCCAATTAATTTAAGTAAGTTGAAATTCCTATCACAGTGGGCCTACTTTGACTGTCTGATATTTATGTTGGTTGTTGTCAAGGGAGTTTTCAAAACACCTGATTATTTAAACACTTAAAAATAATTAATTATGATATTTTGTTTGTTTCAGATATTAAGTTATTCCGCTGATGTCATAAGAGTTCAAAATCAGGTGTTTTAAGCATTAAATTTAATATTAGTAGGAACAGTAATAAATAATTGACTAATTAATTTATTATCTTGATATTGGTTGGTGGTCAAAATGGGAAGAGGATTTATTTTATATTTAATTTGTGTTATTTTTTTAAATTAACATCAAACATAGTGATAAGCAATATTGACGGAAACTGTTTATTAAAACAAATGTTTCCTATGGCCTGTACAACACGCAACGTTGAACTTATATGCAAAGCTGTAAATTACGTATCGCAAAATTGGGAATTCCATAAGGATTTCATAACAGATGATGAGAACTACCGTAAACAAGTTACGTCCAAAGAAGAATATATTGATTTGCTATCAATAAATCATTAATACGCTGGATATAATGAACTTGTTTCTTTGAGTACCCTTTTTCTAGACTATAGTCTATTTTTCTTAATGTATAGTCCATTATGGCAAAAGTCTATTTTCTGGCATACCTAACCTATGAATTATGTTAGGTATGGCAGAAAATAACCCTGTAAAACTTTGGATGTGGGTCCATAATTAGCAACCTGCGTTTCACAGGAAACTTAGATGGAGGAAATCGCGATGTTTTGTCTTTTTATTTTAATATTAATAAATGTCCCTAAGTAACGAAGTGATCGATTTCGGTGAACGACGCTCAACTTCCTCAGACCAGAGGGATTCACAAAAGAAACTCTATCTGGTCTTTCTTTTGCTGAAAATCAGACCTAAACTTTCTTGACGAGGGATAGTAACATGCGTAACTTAACTCACCCGCCCACCCATACAAGCACAGTGGTACTAACTCACCCAACCACCCATACATGCACAGTGGTACTATAAAAGAAAAGAAAATCAGTTCCAAATAAAAATACAAATTACACTGTAAAAAAAAAAAAAAAAAAAAAAAAAAAAAAAAAAAAAAAAAACACACACACACAAACTAAGTAATGTACATTGAATCACAAGAAAGTGTTTTCATTATTTGCTACCACTGAGCCATTTCAAATCACGAATAAAAAGTAGCTTATATAACACTGGGGATATGTGTTATAAATGTCAACATTGCCCTGCACTTTACTTTGATTGTGAAAACATACGAGTGGGAAGTGTAATTTACGTTGTAGTAATGACAAAATTAAATTATCTGATATGCACATACCTCCTGAAATTGAGATATTGTATGTTGGCATGGATGAAATATCAAAAAACTTTACAAACAATATCCATCAATATAATAAATAATCCCATGTGTTTTGTCTCTTTTGGTGCCAATAATGCATTACCACTTAGCCATGGTCCGTATTGTTTTAAAATGTTAGGAGATGTTCATAATTTGATTTTAACCTATAAAAATGCAACCAATAAAAACGACCGTTCATATTGGACGTCTGTACATTTTTAATTTTGTGGAGGCTAATCAAATAAAGATAGCACATAATCCAAATTCAAATTTAAGAGAAGGTGTACTTAAAGTAATATCTGATATTGTATGTAATAGGTCATACGTACGAAAATTTTATTAAACAATGAACTAAAATATTGAAGTAGAAAACTACAAGCTTTAAAAGAAAATCGTCCTTACGATGATATTGTTACGAGACTATTTGACCACGAACTTCACCAGGACCAACGCCATGTCAGAGAGATTGCTGCTGTGTTTAAAACTGTTTATGGAGGCACCCCGCCCTCTAATCGAAGTATAAGAGTGTATCCTAAGGATGGAGGCCTTAAAAAATTCATTTTGACAGTATACAATGTGACTCATTTGCTATATTTTAGTTTGGCCCTGTGGGGTAGGTGGGTGTCATATTTTTATGCCAACTTAAGGATGTGGGAGAACTAAGATTTGTGACTCAGGGACAGACCTTAGGCCGTGTAGGACTGTACCTACCAGAACCTGTGTTTAGCTACGGACAGCTTTATGTTGCACTATCCAGAGCACGCTCATTGAATAATAGTAAAGTACAAATTCGTCCAAAAACGAATAGAACTTTGAACATTGCTTATAAAGTAGTAGGTAGGCCTACTGCAATAGAAACCTATGAAATATTTATAGATTTTCAAAATTAAATAATTTATCTTCCATAAAAATTAGTAAAGTTTTGTTAAAATATTTTATTTATTTCCAAGCAAAATTCCCGCAATTTGTTGCGGGAGTTCAACAACTAGTTCAACATTAAATATTTCATTATGCTATAATAAGGAGATAGTCAAATATATTGAGGAAAACACCCAGTTACATATGACGGACCAGAACAATAAGAATTTAACACTTAGAAAAGTGTTTATAGAAAAGGAAGCAGTAGGAACGTGGAAAATGAAAAGTGTATTCATGTAATAGCAATGTATTACTCAAGGGAACATTGGATCTGAGGGTAGTCTGATGTATATACATCACAAGGTTTATAACTGAATAGAAAAAAACGGGGATTTAAAAACTACTTAAGCTTGTCTACTTACAGTTCTGGTCATGTTTGCTGTAATAATTTAACACACACTTGAAATTCTCAAATTATTGATAAAAATAAATGACCTACTATTAAAATTAATATTTTAATTACATTTTTAAATTAACTAAATAAGTGATAACATATTCAGTTATTGTAAGAAATATCCGAGATAGATAGTGAACAAATTTATATGTTGTTATATAAATAGTTCTGAATGGAACGTAACAAAATTGGAATAAACACATTATCAATTTTTGAGAGATATTTTACAGCAAATTCCTTGGAATCTTTGTGAAAGGTTCTTGGGGTAAGGCTATTACCATAATCCTCTAACTTTACTAATTACTTCACCACTTCCGAAGTGTTCATTTAATAACAGACAGCAAATTCCTTAAATTGACAAAGACCGGAGTTTACCACTTAAACCTTTCCACAGGGACTGTTCCAATCGTATTTAAATTTTTTTGATTGTATTAACTATTTTCTTAATAATATCTGAATTATTCTAAACCAAACTATAATTTTTTGGTTTTAAAGATTATAACCTCAATTGTAATCCCCGTTTTTACTTTTTATTATTTATCATTAATTTTTTAGCATGAATATTACTCAAACTTATATCTATTTTTGTCAACGACATCCAAATGGCATTACTCGGTAAGTAAAAATTGTCTTTTTGTTCGAAATAAACAACTATTTTGCATATCCAGAAAAAGGTCATTGATGGTAAAATTGTGTGCACAGAATCGACACTTAGTAGATGTATGGACTCGCATAGTAAATGTGTTTTAATAACAATCATGTTCGACATAAAGTTGACACGATGAATAAGACTGGGATAAGATTATTTTAGGTCATATTTTTATCATAGGTTATTTATAGATTAAAATCAATAAAACGGTTGAGAGAATAGACGTTTGATGTTAAGTATTTAGGTTTATGTATTATTTGAATCCACTGGAACAGAAAACACTTAAGTCTAGGTAACAGAAACTGGTGTTAGCTATCCAGTTTCTTAGATGTCAAAATTTAATCACTGTAGCACAGTTATAAAACATGAATCGTGTAATATGCTCACAAACTCTTACACTTAACAATGAGGGATTGGTAGATATTTTAGAAAACAAAGAAAAACAGTATTTAAGAATGATACTTAGTTTCAATTTCCAGAACAACTAAATAAAAATTAGTTAAAGAAACATTTATATAAAAAGATCAAAAAGGTCTCAGATTCTTTATAAAACATTGGGATAAGCTTATATATGCTCTTATATTTGGAATGGAGGACAGCGTAATTACAAAAATAAGCCTCGATTTATTTCCCAATATAAACAAAAGGGAATTGATTAACGAATGTTGAAGAAGATTTATATGAGTTAAATATCAGTAAAATAATTATTAGAGAGCGCAACAACTTCAGAAGAAGGTTCTAAGAAAAAATAAAACTCGAGACTGAAAAATGGTCTGAAGAAACAAATACGATCACATCTGAGAAAATGGAAGAATATGAAAGCGAAAAGAGGAAGTGGGCTAGTTGAAATAAGTTTATTTAGAACTATTTAATTTAAATTAATTAAATTAATTTAAATCGTACCTTAATTACAGCGATCAGCATGTTGTCATGAGTGATATATTCACGGCAAGAAGATGGGTGTGTGTATGCGGGGATTATCTTACACATTATAACTTTGTGGTTGCTAAGGAGACCGAGACACATCATGGCAGCCTCTAAGCTAAGCTAACATGACATGTCATCACACATTTGTAACTCAACAAAGAAAACAGCTGGTCAGGAGGATAAACTAACAAAAACCTTCCACAATTAAAATATTAATTTAAACATAATTTCTAAACATAATTGTGGTGATTTATATTTCATGTAGTTATTTTAAAGATTATAGTGCCACAGTAATAATGCACATTTATTAAATCCTCTGTATAAATTTATCCTTGCTACGAAAACACTTTGATAAATCTTTAATCCTAACGGGTTGTCGATTTATTTAAAATGATCGATTTCTTAGCATACAATTGAAACATAAGGGGTCTTTTAAAATAAAGCAATGATGGTGTTCGAAAAATATATGAATTATTGATTTCGTCGTAACGTGAAATTTATTTGTAACTGAACTGGTTCTAGTCCACTACAGCTTACATTTATTTCTTTGATCGATGTAAAAAACGGGTTTTCCTACCAAAGAAGAGCTTCGAAGCTCTTCATAACAAATTATTAAATTAGAATAAGTTGAAGTGAGAAATGAGGTGCTTCAAAATATTATAATTCTGTTACCTAGTATCCTTTAAATAGCAATTTAAAGTAACAAAACTATCATAGATCTTAAACATAAGTGGCTGGTGTCCTAGGAAGAGCGGCCGGTATATATATATAAAACTGAGGATGCCCTCAGCATGGGCGAAACGTCTGGTTATCTTGTAAATAGTGTAGATTGCACCTTTACGCGGTTATCACAGGAAATAAATTCTCAATACATCAAAACTATATTTATTTCTGCAAGGTATATTTTATTAGCGAGTATGAAATTGCTATAAGAGCCAATTTTTTATATAAAATAAAATTTAAAAATATAGCTAATGTTTAGATAATCGTCCGATATTAAGTTGAGGTAATGGCATTCTCTTGTTTAACTACAATGACACTACAGAATACAATACACAGCATTACAATAGTCATTACTAAATGAAGTACATATTTCTCATTTAATATTTAGCTATTTTGTTGATATTAATATGTTTTTACTTTATATAATACATTTGCCTGTTTGTTTGTCCAGTCATTTTGAAACAGCTTTTTAAATTAAATTAAAAGCGTATGATTCATAGGGATCTTAAAGCCTTTAAAAGCTTAATCAATAAAAATTTTAAATTCATAATAATCGGAAGGATATTTACATCAATTTAAGTTGTAGAATGAATAACAGTGAGGTAATAGACCTATGTTTTATGATTTACTTAATAAATTAGCCAACCTTGAGATTCGTCTTACTTTAAATAAAATTAGGTATTCTGAGAAGGCTCAGTTATCAAGATCGGACTTCGTAGATATCTGGGCGGTAGGATTAAATAATTAAGCAGGGTCGAAAGCCCTTTCCCCAATTCTCTTACATTATGTAACCGACTGACTAACAGATCTGGTTTTAGTTTGTATCAACAGTAATTTCAGAGATATATCAAATAATATTTACTTATCCAGAAACAGTTTTTACTTATTTAAGAGGTACAGCAGTTTATTCTAAAAAATTCTGTCAACGATTACACGTTTTAGTGCAATTATTTAAACTATTTATTCTAGTCTCATTATGAACTAAAATCTTGTTGATTACACTTTAATCCTGACATCATTCGCGCATTCTTTTCACATTCGCAAAAAATGACTTTATATCGTTTACAGATATTATTTTTACTAATAGTCAATGTTAGTAAGCGTAGTTAAAAGAAAATTTGTAATTATTGTATACTAAATGTGGAATTAAAGATTTATAAAAAATAAATCATTTGATTCGATTAAAAGCATAGTAGAGCTAAACTGGTTTGCATTTTATACTATCAATATTGTATATAAAAACTTAACAGGATTGTAATTTAATGGGTTAGTTCTTATTTGTTTATTTATATCGTATGGTTGAGGTTAAGTGGTAAAGAGGACTACATAGTCTTAAACCCATAAATAAAGGCTGTTTCATTTTACATTTTGTCATTTTATACTATCAATATTGTATATAAAAACTTAACAGGTTTGTAATTTAATGGGTTAGTTCTTATTTGTTTATTTATATCGTATGGTTGAGGTTAAGTGGTAGAGAGGACTACATAGTCTTAAACCCATAAATAAAGGCTGTTTCATTTTACATTTTGTCATTTTATACTATCAATATTGTAAATAAAAACTTAACAGGTTTGTAATTTAATGGGTTAGTTCTTATTTGTTTATTTATATCGTATGGTTGAGGTTAAGTGGTAGAGAGGACTACATAGTCTTAAACCCATAAATAAAGGCTGTTTCATTTTACATTTTGTCATTTTATACTATCAATATTGTATATAAAAACTTAACAGGTTTGTAATTTAATGGGTTAGTTCTTATTTGTTTATTTATAGTGTATGGTTGAGGTTAAGTGGTAGAGAGGACTACATAGTCTTAATCCCATAAATAAAGGCTGTTTCATTTTACATATTGTCATTTTTTTATATATTTTTTTATAGAAAACTGCTATATAACTTATATTATTATTGCACGTAACATTAAATTTATCAGGCTTTAATAACAACTTAATACGTTGGATGTGATTAGATTAAACACTGTTTACTAATGTTTTTCAAAGCGTTATGCTTTGAATTATCTTTTAGTATAAAGTGTTTATTAAATAATATAATAGTTCTACATAAAATAATCTGGTACAGTTTTATAAACCAAGCAAAATATATTAATGCGTTAAAAGCTGGGCTTTTATAGTTCTTAGGATTCTTGGACCTTTGCTATTTTTATCCTTTAATTGGATTTATTTGATATTGGTGTTATTTTATTACAACAGTTTGGATACTAATGGTAGATTACTATCGTAAAATAATTGGCTGATTGAATAGTGGTTTTTACTATTCTGTTCGTAATATTTTAAAAACATAAATGTATATATTTCAATTCATTTTTAGACCCCCAATCAAGTGAAAATGATAAAAATAACGTTAAAAACGTTTTAAATAAAATTTATATGGAGGTCTGGTGTAGGCCTAATAAGCTGTGCAACAATAATGTACAACAATTAAAGTGTTGATTGGCTTATATATATCAACAGTTGATTTTCATATTGTTGTACTTACTTTTAATAGCTTGGATATAACACAACTTATTATCAAATTTTGTTAAGTAAAAATGAATTTGCACAAGCAAAACAAAACGTATTCCATACTATGAATATCAAGTTTTTATATATATTTATTGATCTGTTGGCCGAATATTTGTTGTATAGTTTAATATGACAGATAAATTAATTAAAATGATAAGATACAGTACGTTTAGTTGCAATAGTATAAATGGTATAATAATAATTTTCTGTGTAAATTTGTTAAATTCTCATGGACATCTAATATACTAAAGATGGTGTCCATTGGAAACAGCATACACCATACAAGCATACATTTGGGGTATAACCTATAAAGAATTCCCTCTGGAATTGCAATAACCTAATGCACTCGTACAAAATAAATATCTTCCTGTCACAGCAACGTAAAATAGGATCCTCGAGATATTACTTTCTGTGGTGCGTTATTTATTCAGCCAACACAGCATCCGATGTTAATGGATGGATTAACATGGCTTGATGTTCAGGTGTTTCATATAAAGTTAGCATTTATAACTGAAGTATGTACATTTAAATAAAACTAGAAACTAACGTGTCAATATTATTTTATCTAGAATTCTATTATTATAACGTAAAATAATATATTATATATGTACTGAATATTATATTACCACTATAAAATAATAAATACATATCATATCACGTATAATAATATCACAAATGGTCTTAATCTGACCACGTGAGTTACGATCAACACAACTGTTTTTTTATGATTACCTTCTCTTTGTATTCATATTAGTTTCATTATTTCGGACGGAACTCAATTTACTTCGCTGGACAAGGTTGTCCTGGTTCTGTAATCCATAGACCAATTTTACAACCAATCACATTTCCTATAAAAGTGTGAAAACGTTTCTCTTTTATTATTATTGTATTTATAATTTCTGTTTACTAAAAAGAACAAATATAAATCAGTTACCAGCAATCTCACTAGAATTTACTTTAGTTCTGCAAAATATTTGTTTTATTTATATCTTATTTATTAGCGAATTGAAACATTTTAGAGGCAAGATTGTGAAAATGATTGTCTTTTATTTGGGAAAAATTTTGATAATGGTTGCATTATAAGTTATTTTACACGAAATAGATAAGAGAGAATGTGAGCTGGGAAAATAGAAATTGCTGAATATTTTAGTTTGCGCCGTACTACAATGGTAAAACTTAAGAGTAGCATCCCCTTTGACAACCTTCAGGCCGATGAGTGGTTCGGTACAGGAGGTCACCACGGACTCCTGTTGAAGAGTTACCATTATGAGTAGGTCTCTAATGGGCGACTTGCCGATATTGTGTCTATACATTATCCTCCTATTTCAAGAAAACAATGTTTATTTCTTTAAATAATGCCATCTTATCCGTTCATAAAGACATTGCAAGATTTATAGACGACCAGATCATCGCAAAACTATTTGCCTATAAAACACACACGTACAGTGATACGGCATTAAACATTCGGTAATTATAGAAAACTTCGTCGATTTTGTGGGTAAACATTTTTGAAGTTATACTTCTTTGCGCCCGTTAGACACTTTGGGATGGGATGTTGGTCGAGAAACCACGTCACGCTGAAAAGTAAGAACAAATTTTTAAGAACTATCGATTAATCGATTGTTAATCGAAGAAATTTAATCGAAGAAATTACTGATAATGATAATATAGGTGTATAATATAATAATGAAGTCACGTATAATATATTGAAGATAAATATATTGAATAATATTGAAAAATGTCTTATATTTCATTTATATATCCTGTCTGTTTGTGTGCGTGAGTGGGTGTATGAGAATGGCCAAAGAAGTATAACTTCCACCGTGTGGTCCGACGCACACCCAATTTTTTATTTTTTTTTTAGTAGATACATAGCTAAGAAACAAGAGTAAGATCGTTTTTATTTTCAGCGAAAAAGCTGGTAAACTTAAGAAAAGGGGAAACATGGAAAAATATTTTTTGTCCTAAATATAGTGATGTAGGAATTATGCAGAATTTTCTCCTGATCATGAATATCACCAGGTCATTACAATCGAACCTGGTGATTTATTAAGCACGTTAGCGCCGGAAATGTGCCAATTTCAGTAAAGTTACGTTCTGTAAGAATTGGGCTGGGTTGGGTATTGATAGGTTATGTTTGGTTAGGTTATGTTAGGTAGGCTATGTTAGGTTTGGTTACGTTAGGTAAACCTTTGAACTTTGAGGAGTTTTATCCAATTATGCTACAAACCAATTAATATAATTCTAACTTAACAGAAACAATCCTAAAATAACCTAACCAAACCTAGCATAACCTAACCTAATCAAACCTAATAAAACCTAACTTATCAGTACTAAAGGTAGACCTAACCTAACTGAACGTAAACTCATTCGTAACTTTTTAATATTCATGATTTATGGAAAATTTAGCATAATTTGAGTACCCACAAATTTAAGGGAAACAATAGTTGTCTATTTTTCATGATTTTCGTAGTTTTTCCGGCTTTTCCTCTGGAAAAATATCATATTCTTAATTCCTGGCTATGTATACTATAAAAATAAAAATGTTGCCGAAAAATCGACAAGGCTCCTGTCCTTGGATAGGAACTAAGCCAGATTCTACCAAACAGGCACTTTGAGGAATATTTTCCTTCTAACGTCTTATTGAGTACACTGCACATATATGGTACAACCAATCACCCTCCCATACACGTACAGTGTTACTAACCTGTACCGACTATACTAGGTTGAAAGGAATATTTCTACCTGATTACCTGATTACCTCCTGCTGAATCCTTGACCAGCTCTGCTGGATAGATAGCGTCAAAGAGAGAAAAAAAACTTTTTATAAAACATTTATAAAACATTTATACATTTATATACATTTTATTCACAGATATGGGCGGCAGACTCAGTAAGTAGCTTGGAGGAATTCACCCAGTGAGTAAAATGGCCTCTGCAGCAGCCAAGTTTTTAGGCGGTCCCTGAACTCCTGGACGTTTCCTATGTTCCTGATATTTGCTGGTAGCCTATTGTACATACGCAGCGCGAGATGGGGGAAGCTGTCTTTCCTCTTGCTGAGTCGGCAGAAGGGAATGTCTAGGTCGCCATTTCTCCGGGTGTTATAAGTGTGGAGATCACTCCTTACAGAGAAGTCCGACAGATTTGCCTTTAAATTGGTCAGGCTGGAGAGAATGTACTGGCTGTAAATACTCAGCACTCCCAGTTCGATGAAAATGGGCCTGCAGTGATCTCTACCCTTGGCTGACAAAATCAGTCTAACCGCTTTCTTCTGAAGGATGAAGATATCTTTGCACCCAGTGGCATGACCCCAAATCTCCAGACCATAGCTGATGTGGCTGTGAAACATTCCGTAGTAAACTGTTAATAAGTATTGCTTAGTCAACATAGGTTTGAGTCTACGCAGCAAATGAAGAACGCGGGCTAGCTTGATACAAATGTTATTTGTATGCCCTCTCCATGTAAGTTTTGGGTCCAAGGTAAATCCCAAGAGTTTGATATCATGTTGTATATTAGTCAGGGGTCTGGACAGGCTACAGACCATAACTTGGGTTTTGTCCTCGTTCAAACATAGGCTATTTTCCTCAAACCACTTCTTTGCTCTGGAAAAAGTTTGATTAGACCTAAATTCTGCTTCCTCTGGAGTCCTGCCGCTGGCGTAGATTGTAGTATCATCCGCAAACAGAAGCAGGCTTCCCAGCTGGTCCAAATCATTGACTGTGATGAGGAAAAGAACCGGGCCAATAACCGAACCCTGAGGTACTCCGTACTTTACTGGTCCTGGCCTAGACTGAGCGCCCCTGACACAAAGGACTTGTTTGCGGTCAGTCAAATAAGATCTAAAAATCTGCAAAGCAGCTCCGGCCACACCATACTTCTGTAGCTTCGATATAAGTTGGTCATGTGAAACGCAATCGAAGGCTTTACTTAGGTCGGCTAGAGTCAGGGCAACCGAATCTCCTGCCTCAAAAGATTCCAAGATGTGGTCGATCAACTCCAAAACTGCAGTTACTGTCGAACGGGTTTTCCTGAAACCATGCTGAGATTCCGAAAACAGGCTATTAGCTTCGAAATATTCCACCAGCTGCATCTTCATCACTGTCTCAAAGACCTTGGAAAAAATTGACACTATCGAAATCGGTCTGTAACTCTCCACCTTTTCAGGATCCCCCTTCTTGAAAATTGGTACGGTTCTAGTAGCTTTTAAGATATCTGGAAAGATGCCAGCACCCAAACAAGCATTCAGGACAGCAGCCAAGGGAATGGCTATTACATTTATAACATACTTCAAAAGAACAACGTTCATGCCAAAGATATCCTGACTCTGAGAGTTCTTGAATTTGCCAATAATTTTTATCAAGTTTTCAGGGCTCACTTGAGACCAATGGAGGAATTCCCCAACTTTCTTACCAGGTACTGGTACTTGAAACTGCGATATGCCAGAATTGTCCGAGGGAATGGAACCAACTATCCTGTCAACTTCACCAAGAAGATATGAGTTAAAATCATCTGGACTGGCATTACACTTTAGAGTAGGTTTAGCTTTTGTGGTACGGTTAACCAGACTCCAGGCTGCCTTGCACGGGTTTTTGGCATTCAGGATTTCCTCCATATTTGCTCGTTTCTTTGACTCATCTACCTTCTTTCTATAGGCCCTTTTAGCTCTTAAGTACATTGAATAAAATCTGTCTTTTTCTGATTGAATATTGGCACTCTTATATCTATCATGCAGAGCAATTACAAGCTGTCTTAGTTTGGCGAGGTCATCAGTATACCAGGCTTTACTACTCGCTTTAGATTTTGGCTTTTTAGACTCCTTAAAACTAGATGAGGCTTTAGCTGGAAAGAAACTGTTAAACAACTCATTAAACCTGTTGAAAAAATCCAAGAAGGCCTGTTCAGGATGTGAAGATGCTGAGTGCAGAATGGGACTCCAATCTGTCTGAGATAGAGCTTCCTTAAAACTAGGAAATTTGTCATCATTAATAATCCTAATAGATCTATTATAATTGGCACACCATGCAGGAGAATTGTCAACACTCACCACCTCCGAGAACACATTCATCAACACAGGACAATGATCGGCTATCACGGGATCCCCGATATCGACGCTGTAGGCCCACAAATTCAGGGAAGTAGCTATGGTGTCCAGGCAGTTCTCACCACGAGTAGGACTACGGGTTGTTATAAAGAGTCCGTGACCTCTAAGAATAAAATTGAACATATTAGCTGAGTCATCATTTGTGTTTAAAGGTAGGTTAACATCACCACCTAAGACTATTGGCATATTAAACCTAGCAAGCCAAACTAGGCAATTGTCCAGGGCATCAAAGAAAAGCTCTAGGTTACCATTTGGTGAGCGGTATATAGATAAAACTAGTAGTGACTTGTCGGTCAATATAGCACCGGTCAATTCAATGTCTAATTCCGAGCAAAACTGGTCAAGATTGACTGGCTTGACATCAAGAGCTGAGTTTACATGAATTGACACACCGCCGTTTTTGTGGTTGGCTCGACAATAGGCATACAATAGGCCATACCAACTGCAAAGGTACATTTTTGACCAGAATAAATTCAAGGACATTTTTTCAGTATTGTCACCTTTGGGGCGGAGGGTTCCCCGGTGTTGGGAAAAATTCTAATAGTGACGAATCTGGTGTGACCCTTAATAATTCAAAATTATTTTGAAGGTATATAATGCGTCATCATTTTGATATTAAAACTTTTAAACTATTTTCTTTAAACTATTTCTTACCCTTATGGGCAGTGTGGTCCAAAATGTTAAGAAATTTGGTTTTTAAAGTTTACGTTGTTGTAACTCTTAATATATAAACGTTCGTTAGCATTGGGTCAACTTTTACTGTAAAGTAAAAGTTGACCCAATGCTACTAATGACATGTCTTGTCAGAAAATAACATGAATAGACATTTAACTTACCCTTTATCAACTTTCAAAAATCGTCAATCACGAAATTCCATTCGTCGAAAAAGAAAATAGTTTTAAGTAGACATGTTCAAACAGCATTCTATGTATTTTGCATCTCAAACTAAAGTACATACAAAAAATAAATATTATTATTATTTATTGTTTTGGAATATTTTCTTTTGTTTTGATATTGTGGACAAAAACAGTGTTTTACTATGAAAATAAGATTAGGAAAACATTCTTTAACAGCAAAAATTTATGTTCTCTGAAAATAAAAGAGTTATTATATCTAAACATTTTAAGTTATTTTTCAAGGTTGACAAATGGCAGATCAAAAACTAATTTAGCTTCATCTTTTTTAAACAAATTTGAACTCATGCCATTTGGAAATCATTGTGAATAATTACAAACTTTATTGACAAAAAATGAGACCTTTAATTTAATATGCAATATGACATAGCTCCATGATTCAAAATTTAAAAAAATGTAAATTTGTATATAAAAAGCAAGTTGAAGGCAACATATACGTTGAGATGTTTAAATAGCTTGAAAGCTGTTATTAATGGATTATTAAATCAACAACACTACATAAAATAGATATCAAAATCAATAAATATCCTTATTTTGAGTTACTGTTGATGGTATCAAATTCTCTGTTTCAAAAACGTTTCAAGTGAAATTAAAAAACTAAACGAATAAAAAGTAAGTTTGTTTTACCAATACAAATCCCTTGTTAAACATATTTCAAATAATACTGTCTAAAAATGGATTAGACATAGTTTTCAAGATAAAATCTTTACCTAAAAAAAATAATATTAATAGCTTTTGTAATAAATTAAAAAGATCATTTACAGACTAATAATTATAATTTTAAAAACTTGTATTGAGATTGCAATAAAAAGTCAGATTTGAAAATACAAATAACATGTTAGAAGTAATGTTTCATTTGACAAAAATATTAAAAAACATATGTAACACATACAAGGAGTATTGTTGTACTATAAGTAAGTTAATAATTAATAAAAAGAATATCTATAAAAAATGTTCATTACAAATGTCAATCGTAACATATAATTTCTTAACACAAAACATTTCATCCCCTAATTTTGTAACGACCGTTCAATTTGCTCCACGACCATTAAACAATGATTGATCACCTCGTAGAGAATGCCTCATTGTTTATAGAGGTATGACAGTTTAATACTCGTACGAGTTCTGTTATACTAATGTTATGTGTATGACAGATTTAGATGTACAATAATTTCAATCATTCATCTCTTAGTACTATCCACTTGGAAAACATATTTAATTCATATAATACTTTAGCAGTAACATTAATATTTTAGTCAACCATTAGTCAGTTATTAGTCAACTTAAACTGAGTAATACATACGAAACACATTTAAACAGTTTGTACAATGATCTTAGGCAAATGTTGTAGTACTGCTTAGGGAAACATAGTGTATCAAACGTGTCACAGTCTAGTGGGTCTACGCCTACATCATTGAGACCGTGGAATATCAAAGTAATTTGCCCGGCATTGAACGTACAAGCGATAATCACCAGCAATAAGCGAATAGTAGGTTAAGTATGACTACTTGGTTTAGTTTCACAGCTGAGAAACTACATCAAAGTGATGTTAATACTTCCACCTAGCATTGAACGTACAAGCGATAATCACCAGCAATAAGCATATACTTGGTTAAGCATGACTACTTAGTTTAGTTTCACAGTTGAGAAACTACATCAAAGTGATGTTATTACTTTCACCTAGCATTGATCGTACAAGCGATAATCACCAGCAATAAGCGTATACTTGGTTAAGCATGACTACTTGGTTTAGTTTTACATCTGAGAAACTACATCAAAGTGATGTTAATCCTTTCACCTAGCATTGATCGTACAAGCGATAATCACCAGCAATAAGCGTATACTTGGTTAAGCATGACTACTTGGTTTAGTTTCACAGCTGAGAAACTACATCAAAGTGATGTTAATACTTTCACCTAGCATTGAACGTACAAGCGATAATCACCAGCAATAAGCGTATAGTTGGTTAAGCATGACTACTTGGTTTAGTTTCACAGCTGAGAAACTACATCAAAGTGATGTTAATCCTTTCACCTAGCATTGAACGTACAAGCGATAATCACCAGCAATAAGCGTATACTTGGTTAAGCATGACTACTTGGTTTAGTTTCACAGCTGAGAAACTACATCAAAGTGATGTTAATCCTTTCACCTAGCATTGATCGTACAAGCGATAATCACCAGCAATAAGCGTATACTTGGTTAAGCATGACTACTTGGTTTAGTTTCACAGCTTAGAAACTACATCAAAGTGATGTTAATCCTTTCACCTAGCATTGATCGTACAAGCGATAATCACCAGCAATAAGCGTATACTTGGTTAAGCATGACTACTTGGTTTAGTTTCACAGCTTAGAAACTACATCAAAGTGATGTTAATACTTTCACCTAGCATTGAACGTACAAGCGATAATCACCAGCAATAAGCGTATACTTGGTTAAGTATGACCACTTGGCTCAGTTTCACAGTTGAGAAACTATCAATGTGATGTTAATATGTTCTCCTAGCATTGAACGTACAAGTGATAATCACCAGCAATAAGCGTATACTTTATTAAGCATGAATACTTGGCTTAGATTCACAGCTGAGAAACTACATCAATGTGATGTTAATATTTTCTCCTAGCATTGAACGTACAAGTGATAATCACCAGCAATAAGCGTATACTTGAAAACCGCTCCAAAATAAAGATCTTGTTTATTTATTTATGCAACTCCCCTAAAATATCTGAAATTAAATTTCAATTAACTAAAAAGATATTACTGTAGAAATTTTATTAAATTTTATATTACAACAGTAGATTGCATTACACTAAAACATTATAAGGACAATGTCAAAAAGTTTGTCTTCATATTATATAACCTATTTACGATGTCATTTTCAGTAATACGTGTTAACTATATCAAAATTTGATAATGAAAATTTTGCAAAAATATTTAGTGCTAAATAAAATAATACCTGGAAACACTATATTTTTATATTCTAATGTTTATATTCTGAACAGTAATTTTAAAATTACTTCTTGAATACAAAGCTGATCTTTTAACTTCCTCACTACGTTCTTAGTACGTAATGGTCAATATAATAAACAATAATTATTACATTAAAATTATATAATTAAAGCTATACTTTAAATATAAAAGTGACACAATCCTAAATTGAAAGTATAATTACTCCCTTAACTATAAAGACCACTAATTGTGAAGAAAAGGATTATTATTATCTGTAAATCAATGTTAATTTAAAGATATCCTCTTTAACTCGATTAAAAGGAATATAATTGGAACAAGAATTTGTGTTTCCAACATTTAGTTAATGTTCGTGTAGGGTTGCTACAATCACCTTATTGATTGCATCCTCTTGTCCTAGCCACACCTGTGTGCCTCTATGTCTCACGCAACAACAACATCGTGGAAGTAGGTCACTACATCAATGTGATTGTGAGATTGTGTTTCCAACATTTAGGTGATGTTCGTGTTGGGTTGCTACAATCACCTTATTGATTGCATTCTCTTGTCCTAGCCACACCTGTGTGTCTCTATCTCACGCAACAACAACATCGTGGAAGTAGGTCACTACATCAATGTGATTGTGAGATTGTGTTTCCAACATTTAGGTGATGTTCGTATTGGGTTGCTACAATCACCTTATTGATTGCATTCTCTTGTCCTAGCCACACCTGTGTGTCTCTATCTCACGCAACAACAACATCGTGGAAGTAGGTCACTACATCAATGTGATTGTGAGATTGTGTTTCCAACATTTAGGTGATGTTCGTATTGGGTTGCTACAATCACCTTATTGATTGCATTCTCTTGTACCTGTGTGTCTCTATCTCACGCAACAACAACATCGTGGAAGTAGGTCACTACATCAATGTGATTGTGAGATTGTGTTTCCAACATTTAGGTGATGTTCGTATTGGGTTGCTACAATCACCTTATTGATTGCATTCTCTTGTCCTAGCCACACCTGTGTGTCTCTCTGTCTCACGTAACAACAACATCGTGGAAGTAGATCACTTCATCATTGTGATTGTGAGAATGTGTTTCCAACATTTAGGTGATGTTCGTGTTGGGTTGCTACAATCACCTTATTGATTGCATTCTCTTGTCCTAGCCACACCTGTGTGTCTCTCTGTCTCACGTAACAACAACATCGTGGAAGTAGATCACTTCATCATTGTGATTGTGAGAATGTGTTTCCAACATTTAGGTGATATTCGTGTTGGGTTGCTACAATCACCTTATTGATTGCATTCTCTTGTCCTAGCCACACCTGTGTGTCTCTCTGTCTCACGTAACAACAACATCGTGGAAGTAGATCACTTCATCATTGTGATTGTGAGAATGTGTTTCCAACATTTAGGTGATGTTCGTGTTGGGTTGCTACAATCACCTTATTGATTGCATTCTCTTGTACCTGTGTGTCTCTATCTCACGCAACAAAAACATCGTGGAAGTAGCTCACTACATCATTTTGATTAATTAAATATTGTTGAAATTTTTTTGAATCAGTTTACTATAAATGATGTAAATACTCGTACCTATACATTTAAAATAAACATTCAATTTTTAAAAATTAAATATACCTATATTTAATAAATATTTATTAGGAATTTCGAATATCTTATATATGCTAAGCTGAAGAATTAAAATATAACCAAATAATTTTGCTGTTATCCTTCCTTTTTAAAATAATTGAAATGAAATAGTGAAAAAGATTGTAGTAATTAAAAATTAATTTGAAGTTTTTTGTCAAAACTGATTATGCTTCTTGATTATAGTTACCATGGTCTATTATATATTTCCTATTTTAATTCTTTTGATAGTTTTTACACAATAGATCCAATCTACTGACACTCCTAATTATACAAATAAAAATTATTTTATAGATATTATACTTCTTTTTTTAATTGAAATTCGTAACATTAAATAGCATTCATAAATGATATTTGTAGTATAAAGAAATATTTATATTAATAATAAAACTACTCAGACGTTATTCATTGATGTACCACTCAATTACAAGTAGGTACGTATAGGTTATATTGTGACACATGTAGGTTAGTCAGTCTTCAGGTCACGCATTTCAACCACTAAACCAATTATATGTAGGTACGTATAGGTTATGTTGTGACATATGTAGGTTAGTCAGTCTTCAGGTTGCGCATTTCAACCCCTAAACCAATTACAAGTAGGTACGTATAGGTATGTTGTGACACATGTAGGTTAGTCAGTCTTCAGGTCACGCCTTTCAACTCCTAAACCAATTACAAGTAGGTACGTATAGGTTATATTGTGACACATGTAGGTAAGTCAGTCTTCAGGTCACGCATCTCAAACCCTAAACCAATTACAAGTAGTTATGTATAGGTTATGTTGTGACACATGTGGGTTAGTCAGTCTTCAGGTCACGCCTTTCAACCCCTAAACCAATTACAAGTAGGTACGTATAGGTTATGATGTAGGTTAGTCAGTCTTCAGGTCACGCATTTCAACCCCTAAACCAATTACAAGTAGGTACGTATAGGTTATGATGTAGGTTAGTCAGTCTATAGGTCACGCATTTTAATCCCTAAACCAATTATAAGTTAAATTAGGGAGGATTACCAATGGCTGATGTATAGTTTAATTAAATGGAAGTATTTAATGTAAGACCATATTTAAAACAGTGTATGGAAAATATTCTACAACTTAACATTTAAAACGAGGTTAATTTCCTACTGTATAAATAATGACCATAAAATAGTCATAAATAATGGGCCGAAACTAACTACGACATTTCTGATGATGATTATACAAACATGTATAGAAATTACAGGTGTTTCTGAAGGACAGTTGTTTTCTAATGAAGAGCTTGTCAAAATATGACACTTTCAACAATAAAACTATTTTAGGACTAAGGAAAGATCGCTGAATCAGAATGATTCTCTATTTTAATGATTCTTGTAAATAATAGAGTTTATCAACAAGCCCTCTGAGCATTACAGTTGTACCTTGGCTAGACTTTAATTGAAGCTATGCTGAAGCACAACTTTCCTGGGTGAGTGGTAGGGCTATCACTACTGTACAGGTATGGGTAGGTGAGTGGATCAATCACAACTGTATGTTTACGGGTTGGTGAGTAGGCATACCAGCGTACATTTGTGAGTGGGTGAGAGAGACATTACAACTATACGCGTATGTGTGGGTGGGTGGATGTATACCTCAGTCTGATATATGTACAAACGAAAAATATTAGATATAACTAATGATTCGATTAATGATAACGCTGTTATACATTTTGTGTTGATTTTATGTTTGAAATATATATCATGACAATTTTAGGTATAAACAAATATGGAAAAATCCCCTTATATTAAAAAATTTTTACATATTTTCGTAATTTGTCCTTTTATTAAATTTATATAAGCAAGCGGGGCTTTACGTTATTCCGAGAACGTAAACAAAAAAACTATATTTAAATGCTCAATGTATTTTTAAGTACCACCTCAACTAAGAGGCGTAGTTTACTTTTTATTAACGTTGAGTAAATTTTCATCTCGCAGCTCGTCTGAGCCCTTCAAGTTGATTTATCTTTTATAATGCTAGAAAAAATGTAGCTACTTTATAAGACATTTATAATCAATTTAATCAGGATTGTTGTCGATTAGCGATTGGAAATAAGAAAATTGTCAAAAACGTTATCTACTTTGTTAGCAAAATATTTCGTGACTAACAAAAGGTCAGGTAAGGATATTTTTTGGTAAAATTATGCCACGTTTCGCAGAATTTTAGACAGATTTTATAACTAAGCTAAACTACTCTCCCCAAAAAAACAAGAAAAACTAATTTCTAACCATGAAAACAGTAACTAAGTGATTTGGGTTTAATATTTAAAATTTATCTTAGGTTACATAGATGGGATCTCAATAATGAAGGGATTAAAACACAAGCATACCAGCTGGGGAGTCCTGAAACCTACGAAACATGATTTGGACACCAAGGTAAACGGCAAACTGCTACATGTGTATAGGATTCCTTAAAACAAAAGAGTGTTTGTTTGTTAACACATAATATGCTGATATAATCCTGTAAGCATACATCTCCAGAATTTCAATTATTTAGTCCTAGTATAATTGACCTTTGACCCGTTTCTTCAATGCTATGCAAATATTGGCTACGTTAACTAAAGCCCAATGTGTTACTGGCGTCTATTCTACTGCTGATGGCAATACTTATACACTAATATTTTATTCGTAAACTAAAGGGTAATTGCTTTTGTAAGTCCATAAAACGTAGAAAATGTAAAGTAAAATTATGTGAAAGAAACTTTATCTCAAACGACACTATTTTATAAGGATTAATTGTACGTTTTCCATAATCAGATTTGGGATTTATGATGCCAACACAGCTTGTACTTATTTTAAGACTAATATGAATCACTACTTGAGTATAGATGACCTGTGTAGTCTTGTTTCTAACTGACTGACGTAGTTCAGAAGGGACCATTTATTAATAGCCCAATGGACAGAGCAACTAAGGAACCTAAATTTTTTCATAGAATCCGAAGCACGTAGTATTGGTCTGATTTTCAGGTAATTTACAAACCTGATTTTCAGTTATCTCCCCTAGACAAGATCCGCTCCTAAGCACCACCCAACAAGTACACCCCAGTATTTTATAGTAGTGTTCACGTCGATGGTAACCATTGACCGGACGTCATGTCGTTATTAACAGTATTAAGTGTAGAACCTATCGCCAATTCCTCTGTACGTGTATGGGTGGGTGGGTGGGTCAATACCACTGTATATGTATGGGTGAGTGGGTGGCTCAATACCTCAATACGTGTATGGGTGGGTCAATACCTCTGTACGTGTATGGGTGGGTGGGTGGGTTATATATAATCTATGTACAATACTGTATATATACAATAATGTGTGTACAATAATGTATGTATGAACTATGTACAATAATGTATATATAATACAAGTACATTATGCCCAATCAAGGCACACCGTATAATCTCCACGACACTTTGTCCCCAATTAGCTGGGTTACAGCACTAAACCACAAGTACTTACATAAAATTTCATAAGAAGGATTATTGAGAAAAAAATTTTTATGTTTTATTTGTATTCAAGCGAATTAAACCATTTAGATAAATAAATACATTGTTGAACAAGTATTTTATGTCAGATAAGTCGGAAGAATCGGTAATAAAAAATTCACCACAAAATCGTAATTCTAAAACTAACTTAGCTATATAGAAAATTAAATAGTTTTTTAATTAGCATAATACGTGTTGGTACATATACAGTACAAGTAAACGTCACACAACACAAATTTATTACAATATAAGCAAAAAATGCACAAATATACTACAATACAAGCACAAAATGCACAAATATTATGGTGATCGATTTCGGTGAACCACGCTCACCTTCCTCAGACCAGAGGGATTCACAAAAGAATCCCTCTGGTCTGGAGGGATTCACAAATAGATTCTTTTGTGAATCCCTCTGGTCTGAGGAAGGTGAGCGTGGTTCACCGAAATCGATCACCATAATATTTGTGCATTTTGTGCTTGTATTGTAGTATATTTGTGCATTTTGTGCTTATATTGTAATAAATTTGTGTTGTGTGACGTTTACTTGTACTGTATAGAAAATTATTATAAATTAAAGAAGATCTTATTAAAACTGAACTTCAATTCTGTACCGTAAATAAACAATAATATATTTTCAAAATGTCTTTGTTTTCAATTACTGCTTCATCATATCTAAGTTACAGGAAGGTTGAGTGATTACGATTTTTCCAACTAACGATTCTCTGATGTAATTTGAAATGACGATTACGTTTTGGGTTAGTGTCAGCAAATAAATTGTGACTCCCCATTTAACGGGGGGAGGGTGAACAGATGTTAATAATGAACTGAATACATAAGTTTATTGCCCAATTAAATCTCTGTTTCTAGACCAGACATAGTTTTTATCATTTTTACCATTAGCATAGTTTTATATCGTAAAGCTCAATTCAAAGTTTACAAATAAAATCTGTACATTTATAAAACATAGTCATTTAGATTATGTTAGACTTGAGTAAGTTCAGCAGTCTGAGATAGTTTATAAAATACTGTAATTGTGAAATATTTAATTGGCCTTTTAAGTAAAAAGTACTAGTTAAAAATTGATAACTTAAATAGTAGATATGGATATAATGGTAACAGAGGACTTTTTAGTGTTAAGCTCACCAAAAGGTAATTTTTGTATTGAGGTTTACATCATGACTTCCTTAACGACAGATAATAATTTAGCAACATTAATAAAAAATACATAACTATAATTAGCCTAAGGAACAGTTTACACTTTCATGCAATACATGTGCTATTTTACAATACAAACATGTAATTGTTTAAAATAATTACCGTTAATTGCAATAAATCAACTACTAAGTGTTGTCTAGGAAATGTATCCATATTTGAACTGATATGTGTTCTTGAAGGAAACATAGTAAACCTATGCCAGCTGGTAGTTTTAAACACTGAAGTCAGCTGATAATTTAAATTGCTTAAGATTAACATGTCTGAAGTTTAACGAGATACCTTACTACAAATACTGAAAGTTTGCCTTCACCACGTTGTGGTAGGTGTATTGCAGGTAATGGTTATAATTTTGAACATTTAAAGTTTATATTAAAAAAAAGGACCTTTTCCGTTAATTTACTACCATTAATTTTTTATCGCAATTGCGGTTAGATTAGGAGGATAGGTCAGGTTAGGTTAGGTGGCTACTAAAGTTGATCACAAACTGGTAAATTCCAATGATTGACTTATCACCGAATACTCTCTCCGTGTGTAAGTTCTTGGAAAGCGATAAGATAAGGGCAGCGATATCGGATTCCTAACGGATAGGGAATACCACAGTGGATGTAAAAAAGAGGGAGAAACTGTTTTTAGAGCAAAATAATATTTATCACGTGGTAGTGAATTAACGGGAAAAATAACAACATTCACTATTTAGGTCCTAAATTTGTTCCTCAAATAAATAAACCACTTTTAAATGTGTTTACATTTTTTTATCCATTCTTTCTCTCTTGTTTGATTTAGGAAAAGAATAAACTTAGTTTCCGGGTATTTTAGTGACAAAACTATATATAATAATAAGTAATGCAAAGTAATATATTCAAAGAGTTATATTTATGTTCTTGTTTCAGTTGTTATCATAAACTATTACAAGGCACATGCGAACTGCTTGTTTACACTCTGGGGATACCAAACACAACATGCTGAACACCTGTCGACACCTCAGCCCTTTGTAGTGGTCCCTTTGAGTACAACACCTAGCAAAACAATTGGCAAGAGGATTTAAAGAAATGTGAGAAAATTACCATTTTTTTCTTAAAGTTTTTTGACGTAATGAATAAAATTGAACACTAAAGTAGCTAAAAAATAAAAGTACTAAAGATGGTACAAAATTATACCACTAAAGGTTTGACAGTAAATGCTCAATTAAGGAGTTAAATATTTTTAGCACATTTATTACTATTTGATTTATTTAAGAAATACATTTCGTACAATTAAACATATAAATAAAGTTTATTTTAAAGCTTCTATTGTAATTTACGATTTTGTTTTTTTTAATATATAATATATAATACTCTTGGTGTCGAAATCAAATCTGGTAACAATGGGTTCAAGTTCCTCACATCCAAGGGTAATCAAATCTCTCTTTTTTCGATAATTTATATTTAGGTATCGAATTATTACCCTTGTTTTTTAATAAACAGTTGAGATTTATAGTATTGATTAGTCTAAATTATTTATTTAATGTAGAACAATTTTACAACGAAGATCTGTTGGTTTTTTTGTTAAAACTTAAGTAACCTGCAGTTATATTTAATTGTACTAAAATGTAGTTCATCAATTTAATTATAAGTGCTTAATTTCAATATATAAAAAGTTCTATATGAACCGATAGTTATTTTTATAACTGTCTTAAATAAAGTACCGTATCATAATTGACATGACAACGATACGAGTTATTCGGAAATAAGGTTTTTGTAGATGAATCTCGTTGATGTGGCTAAAATACATAACTCATGTCACATCAGCAGTTTTATAGTCAGCAATAGTTTATCTTGTGTTATTTTCCAGTTCATAAATTCTTGCCACTGCCTCTCACATTAATTGTCACGTTTCCTTCTTTTGTGATGCATGTGAATAGTAATAGTGCGTCTATATTTGAGTGAATTTGTTATTATTTTTAAAATTATACTTGTTAGCTTGATGTATGTGTTTATTTTAAATTTGTTCATATAAGGTATATTATAATAATATGCAATAACTAGTTTTTATATATGGCAATTATTTAACAGGATTTTGACAATATTTTTCATTATTTTAAAGTTAAATATCCTACAAATATTGTTATACATGTATGTATAACATGCATTAATGAGTATGTTATACTCATTAAAGATAAATAATTAATGTTATTAGATAAACAGGTATTAAATGCAATTAAAGTATAGTATGTTAATATTTTTAATTATGTCTTCTTGAATACATTATAGTTTACTTGTGTTTAATGTAGTGGTTCAAATTGGTAAATAGAAACTTTAATATAAAGCCATATATGGCTTGAGTTACTCTTGTTTTACTCCATGCACTCAGGAATGTGTGAGGTTCCATGATATATGTTAATTATAAATGAGTGATTCTGGCCTTATAAAACATTTCAACAATATAATACATCTTTAAGCATGAAAAATGTATGTTCTGTATTCTTATTTGGATGTTTTGAATGTAGCTTGAACTAATTAAAAATGTTATAAAACAATATTAAAAATACTTATTACCTCATCCAAGCGATTCATCATTACACTACGAATACTTCTCAGTGTCTAAATAATTGGTTTTACACTCGAATCAAAATTTTTTAACTTACTCAACTACCATAAATGGGGTAATGATTTGTCGATTAACAAGTTCTTTTAGTACAGGTTCTGATAGTAAATAAACACGAGAAATTAGAGTTTAAAGAATGTGACAATTCACAGAGATGCTGCAATTCCGTTCCAAGACACGGACAGAGCAGGAAACTTCTTGCCAAAAGCAATCGAACTTGGGAAGCAATTTCTTCGAATCGGTCGCAGTGAAGGTCTGCCCCTTCCTCCCCCCTCTAACATGACCACATCCTGTCTGATAAAACAGGTAATCGAAAGTCGACAGTTTCAATTAACAGTTAATCGTCTGCGTTATCCACCAAGCACCTTGCCACTGAGATTTCTCCGGACACTTATTTTCATAATTTTGGAATTTGTTGTTTAGAGGTCCAGTTTATAAGTGGTTTCCTCTGTCCTAACTTTAGGCAACTATAAACTACTCAGAAAATTGAGAAATTTTTATAGTTAACAAAGTCTATAATTTAGTTTTATTACGTAAAATCCTTATTATTTGTCCATACGTACCAGAAGAGTAAGAAAACTAAAAAAAAGAAAAAAATGGACCATGTAAAGTGGTATTAAAACAAATAGAAGGTACCGGCTTTTCATTAACATCACACATAGCACATCTTCATGGTGTGTCAAAGACACCTCGTAGAATGAGGGGTGAAGTTCTTCAGTCATGGAGTCTAACGTTAGATTGATTAGAGATTCTTTCATGAGCCCTTAAGATGTGTTTGAAACGTCGGTACATTATACATAATGTACTAAGTAAATATTGTTATTATATAGTAAAAAGGTTATATATTCTAAGTTCCAGAATTATGTGTTGAAATAAATGAGTATTTTGAATAAGGCCAACTCACTCACAGTTAGTAGTTTGTTATTATTATAGTAAAATATTTCAAGGCTATCTAGTTCTTCTTGTTTAAAGCATTATTTTACTAATTTAATTTATTTTAAGTATACATTTCTTTACTCATGTGTTGGGCAATACCTGATTTATTTATGTACCCTACTTTTAAAAAATTCTGCTTGTTGTTCTTTTAATATCTTTAAACAAATTTCTTAAATCCTTAAGATTTTTGTCCTAGGTAAACTTTCTTACAGCCACACTACATTTCGTAAAATATATATTGCAATTTATTTTTTTTTCAATGTTATCTTTAATGTTTTGATATAGGGTTTTTTGTATAGTTGGACCAATATTCATCTAGCTATATTTTTTATCATTTTTTAACTTCTTTGAAAAAGCTCCTTGATTACCATTGTATATGTATGTGAGGGTTGGTGGACCGTTACTGATGTTTACGTGAGAGAGGGTGGGTAGGCCACTGGTGCAACTGGGCAATAATTTCCATTTTTTTACTTGGATAATTTTGTTTTAGATCTTTTAGATTTTAATTTTCCTATTTTTATTATCATTATTTTTAAGGTTGCATAGTAGTCATTAAATTTTAATTATTTTTCAATAAATTCGTTTTTATCAGGTTCTAGCAAGATCATATTACTTTTTCCAAATTATGAAACTATTTAAAAGTGGAGGTGAATTATTCTTTAAGTTTCTTAAGTAATTTGAATAATTTAAAGTGGGAGTTTAAAGTATTTTATATTTGGGTTAAAAAAAACTGAAAAAATGTCAGTACAGCGTAACTACTCTTTGAGTAAATAAGGAACTTTTTCTGTAGCAAGTTTTCATGGTTGGTTGGAAAATATGTCAGCTAATGAACAAATTGAGAAATAAACCATTGATATATCTCGAATTTGTTTTTTAATGGTTTATGGAATCAGTTATTCTTTATAATTTTAATTAATAAGCAAATATTTAAAATGTGATAAAGCTGTGGTTATTACTACGTTTGTACGTACAGGTGTAATATCAACTATAGGCCAAGACTAATGCCCTATAGTCTTGTAGTTCTAATGTAAGACATTTTTTTTCAAATTGATTAAATCTCAAAAGAAAACTTTGAATATTCTAGTGTTCTTTGAAACCATTTCCCAGCTTTATTGGAATGAATCTTGTTTGAATATTACTATCACATTAACAGTTTAGATCAAGGAATAAATTTATATAAGAATTATGATTTATTTCTTATAAATAAATTAATTTATAATATAGCATAGTAAATATAATTTATATGTGTATGTATGTATTTATGTACAAAACAATATGGATTACTTGATTAAGTAGCTTATATCACAATTTCTATACCATTATTAAACAGAACAGAGAGCCAGTTATCCATTTAGTAAACTATCAACTTCTCTGGCTTGTCAAATATACAACAAAGAATACTAAACATCACAGTGTTATATGGAGATAACAGTATTCTTTAATAAATACTGTATTTAGATTACTTTTGTCAAATCATGTTTAATACGCATGGGTCATCAAATTGCATTTATTTCGAATGTATTCATGTAACTAGGATATTACATCAACGAAAAGCAAATTCAATTTTATACCCGAACTGTTTCAAAGTTTACTTTTATCAAACCCAAGGTAAAAAATAATTGATCGAAAACATGTTTATTTCTAAGTCCACATATATTTAATAAATTACCAGAATAATTAAAGCAAGCAAAAAATATCAAATTATTTCAAATAAAATTAAAACTATGGCTTCTTGATAAAGATGATATTGTCGATTTACTTATGATACTACAATAAATTTGTTTCATGCTTATAAATCTCTTGATTTGTTCTATAGTTGTAATAAATCTGCCTCTATGTTTATAAATATTTTAATTTGTTCTATAAGTCAGATTTGTATTTAAATTTGAAACTTTTCTCTTTATCATTTGTTTTTTCTAATCTTAAAGTAAATTTAATTCCTGTTTCTCCTCTTTGTTAGTAGGCCCCTATAATGTAATGACACTTCAGTGGGCCGCAAAGTTTTACTAGCTAATTTTAGACTGTCTAGTGTAAGTTTTTATGTTTACTTATTTTGTGCTTGTCATATCTACTTGACACGATGATAAGTTATTCCAAGTTTGAGAATTGTTATTTTGTAATAGATTTTTTACTGTGGAATAAATATTTTATTATTCTTATTAGTCAAATTATATATTATGTTTCATTAAACGTGACACAAGATAATCTACAGAAATACAATGGTCAAGCATTAGTCTGAAGTATTGTTCTGTTAATCCTATTTTATTCACTCATATCTTCATGTTGCTAAAAAATAATATTCAAATACGATACAGCATAGATATTTATCTGAGAACATAGCCAAAGGATCTAGCAAGGTTAATAGTAGTGAATTTATCCTCCGTAAACTGTCCAAGTCCGCTGACACCAGTGTTCTTATTACAGCCTATTATAGGTGTTTATATCCTCCATTACAATTTATGGAGCTGAAACTGCAAAAACTAAATCTTTATTCCGCTTACAGAAACGAGCAGTTAGATTGATTTTTAGGGTGAGAAAGATTGACACACGTAGAGGGGTATTTTCAAGAAATAATTTACTACATTTCTTTGATTCTAAACTAGTCATTATCTTTTTTCATAAAAAATAAATATATATTTAATTTTTGAAAATACAATTACTACAATCTTAGACATGTCTCCTCCACTCTAACATGGACTTGGTCGTTTAATACTAGCCGACATGAAAATATGATATGATGTTTGTTCCAGTGAGTAACCTTCATGTTTATGTTATTGTACTAGGACTTGGTCATAGAGTACTAGCCGACATGAAAATATGAGTCACCTGTGTACGATGTTAGTTCCAATGAGTAACCTTCATGTTTATGTTATTGTACTAGGACTTGGGCGTAGAGTACTAGCCGACATGAAAATATGAGTCACCTGTGTACGATGTTAGTTCCAATGAGTAACCTTCATGTTTATATTATTGTACTAGGACTTGGGCGTAGAGTACTAGCCGACATGAAAATATGAGTCACCTGTGTACGATGTTAGTTCCAATGAGTAACCTTCATGTTTATATTATTGTACTAGGACTTGGGCGTAGAGTACTAGTCGACATGAAAATATGAGTCACCTGTGTACGATGTTAGTTCCAATGAGTAACCTTCATGTTTATATTATTGTACTAGGACTTGGGCGTAGAGTACTAGCCGACATGAAAATATGAGTCACCTGTGTACGATGTTAGTTCCAATGAGTAACCTTCATGTTTATATTATTGTACTAGGACTTGGGCGTAGAGTACTAGCCGACATGAAAATATGAGTCACCTGTGTACGATGTTAGTTCCAATGAGTAACCTTCATGTTTATATTATTGTACTAGGACTTGGGCGTAGAGTACTAGTCGATATGAAAATATAAATCACCAGTGTACGATTTTAGTTCTAATGAGTAACCTTCATGTTTATATAATTGTACTAGGACTTGGTCGTCGAGTACTAACCAACATGAGTCATCAATGTACAATGTTAGTCTGGAGTCTAAAGCCATTGATGTTAGACACCAGTTCCCCCTCTTGCTAAACGTAGATTACAACATTTTAGACAGCCGCCATTTTGAAACCGATAATTGTAGACATGAGGCCTTTTTAAATGAAATGTATCTTTCTGTTATTAACTTTCAAAAAAAATTTCACTATTGTACGTTAAATGGTTTTTGAGATATTAAAATTTTTGAAAAAAAATCAAAAAATAAACACACTCACACACACACACACCCGTGCGCACGCGCGCGTTTGTAATCTACGTTGTAATCTAGTAGAAAAATGTGACAACATACTAGGTAAAAATACTCTCACTAATTATGTACTACTAGGTAATAAGGTTTTTAAATGGTAAATCATCGTGAATCCAAAAACAAAAAGTACCATGATTTCTATTTATATAATTTTTAGTTGAAAAATAATTAAAAAGGGTAATAATTAGAATGGTGCTTTTTTAACTTGTAGCAATAGACTCGTTAATGTTTCCAATAAAGTATGATACCTTTTATTAAACACATACTAACCGACCAGCATTTATCAGGAGTTACAGAAGAGGAAAGGGACAACGTACAGTGATTCTGGGATCCTGGACAAGAAAGAAGCTAGATAATCCCTTGTGCGTATTTCTCAGATATCTCTCACCAACGGATTTTTGGCAGAGGTTTTTTCATTAGAGCTTTAAAATCGACCACTTTAAATAATTTGAAACCACTTATCTTCATTAACTTTGGACTAGTTAAATATTAGCTAATGTTAATAGTTGTAAATTTTTTAACCATATACGCTTCAAAATGTAATTTGGTATTATTTTTATTTATTGTTATTAGATATTCTTCATATATTTTATATTCTATTTTGTGATGGTCTTTACCATCCTGTACAGTATGAAGAATATACAACATTCTTTACATTATAAAGACGAAATTATAAAAATATCGCTTTCTAAATTCTTATTATTTTATAGTTTTTATAATATTAAGGTTCTAATAAGCAAAAAACAATATAAACATTTGTCCAATGAATTAATAAAATACTCTCACCATAATTACACAAACAAGGCACTATTGTTAGTCCATTACTAATGATAGCCCAAATACAAACTATAAATAAACTTTCAATTCATATGAAATTAACAATTACTAAATTGAATCATTTAACTCAAATGCAGCATGTCAAACAGTGGTTGCGCACTGGTTACACCCAGCGATAGGTTCTCCTAATACCGACACGCCGTCCACTCAATGATTGCTATCGGCTGGACACTACTGGAGAAGTCTTAGATATTTGTGTTGAGTGGTAGTCAGAAGTCCGATATTGTTAAGGGTAGAGAACTGACTATCAGGGTTGTCACTTAGCTGAAAATCATACCAATAATAAGTAACTCAGATTCCACTTAGAGCTGTACGTCCTTTATCTGCCCTGACTATTGGGCTATTAATAAATTACACTTCCTAAGAAACAGTTGCCTTTAGTTAGTGACAATCAATACATTAATATACACTCATTTAACTGTCATGTTCACTGATATCTCTAAGATCGGAGTTTTATGACAATACTCATATACAGAGTCAGTAAAATGTCTGAGGACGGCTTAATATTTTTATTATTAATTTCGCTAGAGGATTAAAACCTTACAAATTAAATTGGAAATTATAAACCAAAATTTTATCGTTCTTACTGACTCAATTCCTGCAATGGAGGACGACTAACAAGGACTCAGTAGGTAATTTTAAATGTAAGCGTAAATGTAGCTTATACACATAATTTTAAGCAATGCCCACAAACTGCATTTAAAAGGATCATTCATAAAAATTGACGGTTATTCAAAGAGTTTAAAGAAATAAACCTTAAAACTCAGTTGCAAAATATAAAAGTTGCTGTAATTAGTTTGATTTTACTTTTTTTATTGTTGTGAGTTTGTTTGGATTGGAATTCATAAATAAGAAAACATTTGGGTACTTTGATCCAAAAAGATCCCTGTATGGATAAGGCGTTGGTTATTTCTCCTTGTTGTAAGAATTTCAGGATTACGTTGTATTATTCTTAATAAGTTATTTTATGTTCATGTTGTTAAAAACCACTCAGAAAATATTTCAACGTAGTGATATTAAACTAATTACAGTAACTTTCATATTTTTCGGCAAAACTTTATAAGTTCACATCTTTGCATAAGCGTCATTTTTTTAAATGAATGTAAACCACCACTTTAAACTTATGTGAATATCAAGCTATACTTTCATTTTAAATGATGTACCAACTCCTTGTGGACCGTCCTCCATCGCAGATAGAGACTAAGAACGTTATTCTATTTAATTTGTAAGGTTTTAACTCTCCAGTCCATTTAATAATAAAGTTATTAAACTGTCTCCAGAATTTTTACCAACCCTGTAAATAACAGACAACATAAACATTAAATAAATTACCTTATCTGACAAAAATTACATATATTCAAAATAATTAAGAATTCCATTTTATATCAATCCACATGAGTTTATACATTGCAATATACAAATCTATACTTATTATGAATGGAACAGAGTCTTGAATATGTGATTTCCATCTACAATATATTATTACCAACAGTGCGAGAGTTAATCATAAAATATTATCTTCTAAAACAAGTACATACAGCTTATGAATCTCATAAAAAAGGCTAATTATAAAATAATCTTTCTATGATTAAAGTGTGGTTGTTGTAAATATACATAAAAATTGGTTTTAATCCCTTTCCAAACAGGCTTAACTCTAAACCGATGAAGTAAGGTCAATCAGCAAAGGGAGATTTTTGTTTTGTTTCGTCGTTGAACTGCTGATGAGATTAGCTGATATTTTTTCTTTTTCTTTTTAATATTAATGAACCTTAGGGTTACATACTATAACATTCTTATTATTTTTTTAATTTCAATAGTTTATACACAGTGCAATAATCTAGCTTAGTAACATTCATAAATGACTTATAATATTAATATTATATTATTACAATAAATAACTGACAGTATGGCATAAGAGGTGAAGCCAGCCAGTGATTTATTTTAAATATGAATAAATTGTACTTTGTTAAAAGTATTACTTTATTTATATTTGTTTAGTACATGTTCATAAATATATTATTTACCGTTTTTAAGTAAATAATTACTTAAATAAACAACATTTAAAATGGTACCTTTAAGTCTGTTGCCATACAGGTTTTTACCAGATAGTATGTTTAGCTAAAATATATGAAAAACTGTTGGCAAAGTAGAAAGTACATGTATGATTATATGATGTACTTCATAATATAATCACAAATGAACTGTTATATTTTACTTCAGGAATGTGTATATAAAACTGAAAATTATTTAACTTACCGGTTGATTTTGGTGTACAAAATATGATATATATGTATGAGACTGTGAATAGTATAATCTAATTGTTTATAACGTAATATGCTAAATATTAACCATCCCACCCTTAGAAGGAATTTGGAGTGGGATGGTATACATTACATAAGGCTGGAGCTGATTTTTCACTTCACCAACATCAGAGAAATCTTCTTATAGTATTATGGAAAACGTGTACTATGTGTTTAAGTTTCATAAACGATAATACAGAAAACCCCAATAGGAAACTGTACAATCATCCATATGATCATAGTATACAAGACAATAAAAATTATACAAATTCAAAATAATGTTTATGAGAAAAACTAATAATTTTACATAGATTATAAGAACAATGTTTATTTTCAGTGAAAGACGTCAATCATAAAAGGACCCGCTTTTATAAAGGATACAACTGAACTCTCTGAAAAGGGAACATTTCCGCTTGTGACGTCCATCCCAATGTTTCCATTCACCGCACATCCGGTCCAAGGGCTATTGTTGAACAATGTTTTCATTTACCTTACATCCGGCTCAAGGGTTATTGTTGAACAATGTTTCCATTTACCGTACATCCGGTTCAAGGGTTATTGTTGAACAATGTTTCCAGTCACCTAACATCCAGTTGAAGAGTCATTGTTGAGTATTGTTTCCTGTCACCTTACATCCGTTTGAAGGGGTATTGTTGAACAATATTTCAATTTACCATACATCCGGTTCAAGGGTTATTGTTGAACAATGTTTCCAGTCACCTAACATCCAGTTGAAGAGTCATTGTTGAGAATTGTTTCCTGTCACCTTACATCCGTTTGAAGGGGTACTGTTGGACAATATTTCCCGTATATTCGGTTGAAGTGTTATTATATAAAAATGTTTCCAGTAACCTTACATCTGGTTGAAGGATTATTGTTGAACAATTGAATCCCTGCTGATACGTAAAAATTAGGTATATTCATTGAAGTTTCAAAAATAATAAGTTCTTAAGTCTACTGTTTATCTCAGAATTAGATAATTTTGGCCGTGGTTTAAAAATATTCAACTTAATGACATACCAAATGAATTATTTAACGTCCTTATAGACCTTTAGATCTTGAATTTTAATTTATGTCGTTTTTTCAAATCTAAAAATCTTGAACATAAACCATTTATAACAACTTTAATAATTTATACAATTTTATTGTAGTATTATATCACTACATGAACAACTTTACCACAGAAAACACCAAAATAAGTATCCTTCACTTTACGCTGAAAGTTGTACCAGCTATATTCATATTGTACGAGTGCATTAGGATATTGCTGTTCCAGAGGGAATCGTTCAAAAATAAGGTGTGTGTTTGTATTGAAGTTTAATTTCAAGACAAGATGTGTTACTTTTCGGTGTGGGATTAAAAAAATCATGTAATTCAAGAGATGTTTACTAATTCTTTGAATATAATACGGTTTAAAAATGAATACAATTGTGTATAAATTTTACAGAAGCTATAATAATGACTAACATAAATGTTATAACTCACGATCTATTTATTTATGAGAAACAAATAATAGTTAAAATGTACTACAACCCAAATACTAATTATAAGTAAGTTTTTTCAGAAGTACCTTCTTCATAAGTAGTAAATATTACAGATATACTAGTTATAACTCTTATTAAGCCATGTATTCATATTACATTGTCTCTTCCTGTGCAACCACAACTGCAGAGTGTTACTTATGTTAAGATTAGATTTTATGTTACTGAGGTTAGAAGATTTTATGGCTAAAAAACTTTTAAAAATCAAATATTATGCACAGTTCATAACTAACGCACACTTTAAATGTGGTACAACTTTACTTATAATATGTTTTAAATACATGTTACGTACCATATAATTTTATAACAACAAAAGTAATTTTAAATTTGTACGTTTGTCATCATATAGGCGTATACAATTTTTTGTATTATGTCTATTCCAGTTCAAATAGAAGCTACGTAAATAATTGTAAATGTTCTTTAATATCCCTAAAACGTTCAATTCTAATAAAGGGTTTTTTCCTTACATTTATTTGTTCCTCGTTTGCAACTTGCAACAAGAACGATAACTTGGTGTTAATCTATAAGAAGTGTTGTTCTATGTTGTAGGAGTGAAGGAAACTATCACCAAATTGCTGAGGTTTTCATGCTTGTATTTGTCTTTGTCTTACCTTACAGCCAAATAGTCTCTTGTACAACTTTCTGTAGAGATCTTTTAATATTGTGGTCATACGAGTAGAATAATTGGTCTTCATAGTTCATAACGCGTCATGTTAAGAAAACTTGTCAAAATACTTCTGAAAACTGAAATAAATGGCGTCAACCAATGCTGAATGTTCAACACAGCACAATTAACGACAAGAAGAAAGTTTGTTACTGATGAACGAGCTTTCGTTACTATAGGATGGTGAGCCATGAAATATGAAAGGTGGCAAACTCATTACAAAACTTCTCATTTAAATTTTAGTCACTACACGTAGACAGAAATTGGTCTAAAATTATATAAACCGTAGAGTCCCTTTTTAAGAATGAAATGTTATAGTTTTGTCATCCAGGCCGAAGAAAACTCTCGTTAGTAAATTCTGATTGAAAATCTGAGCAAGAGTAGAAGTAGGCTAATTGCATCATACACTCCTTTGATCGTAAACGAACAAATATCATCAATCTATCGCAAAGTCAGCACAGTCATTAGGCTCTAGAGACCAAATTTAACTGTGTCAACAGATATATATACAGAATGTCACAAACTAATCTATTTTTCCGTTCAGTTTTACTTTTATAGTTAAATTTAAACTAATTTTTTCACTATATATTTAAATATTTTACTCAAGTTGATATAGATATCTCTCTAGGAGTAATTTTATATCAAACAACAAAAACTAAAATAAGAGGCAAAAATACAATTTCTAATAAACTTAGTTGTTTTGTTTATTTAGTTCTATTGTGTAGCCAAAATGGATTATATTAAATATTTTGAAATAAAATTACTGTAAAATGAACATTATATTAAGATTTTTAAATGATTTCTTATTATAGTTTAGCAATAAGAACTCTGAGCTAGCCAACAATGTAACCTTTGTGAAACTCTACCTGATGTTGGGGCGGAGTAAGTGTATTTGGTTTCATCGATTATCTCTTTTACCCTTGCCACACCTGTGTTTGTCCTCCACCCTTTCATGAAGCCAGAGCACAATAAATATAATAAAAATATGTTGTAGATTTTTTTATCTAAGTTAATTTTATTTTTACTTTTTTGTGCTTTTAGTAGGGAAGAGATAAAATAGTTACTAGAGGACATGCACAGTAATTAAAATAGTAATTAATGACTTTATATATATATATATATATATATATATATATTCTTCTTATTTTATTACATTTAATTAATTAAAGTAGAACTTTATTGTTTTGTGTTCATTTTTATATGAATAAGCTATTAGCAATTTAATGAAATTTACTAATTAACTACAATGAACAGCAGTTTAATTGTAAATGTTCAGAGGAAACATTCAAGATATCATTGTAAATACCGACATAAGTTTATCATAATACATATGCTATTGTATGCCCTATACAGGGTGTCTTCAAGCTCCCCTCCTCCATAAGTTGAATCCAAATACACTGAGAAGAAGTGATTTACTTCGAGGAATGTTTATATGATTAAATGATTTTTTTAATTTTTACGTATGAAGACGCATTTCGAAAATGAGATAGTTTGGGATGAAGTAAACATTTGTAAATTGGAACCCCTAGCAAGTGACATCTCAGTTTAAAGGTAAGACGAATGGCCCGAACTAGAGGTCTCTAATGTTACGCTATTAAATCTTGTGGCTAGTTAATGTTTTAATTGTTTCCTAAACCCACCTAATTTAAGGCAGATAAAACATTCATATCCATGATAAAACAGATCAAACACAGCAGATAAAACATTTCAAAGTTATTTTGAAATGTTATAAAATAAGCTTGAGAACTAACTTATAATATATAAGATATAACTAGCAAAAACTAGCCTGGCTGTCGTCCTACTGAACATTGGCATTGTTCAAACAAAAAACTAGCCTGGCTGTCATCCTACTGAACATCGGCAGTGTTCAAACAAAAAACTAGCCTGGCTGTCGTCCTACTGAACATCGGCATTGTTCAAACAAAAAACTAACCTGGCTGTCGTCCTACTGAACATTGGCATTTTTCAAACAAAAAACTAGCCTGGCTGTCGTCCTACTGAACATTGGCATTGTTCAAACAAAAAACTAGCTTGGCGGTCGTCCTACTGAACATTGGCATTGTTCAAACAAAAAACTAGCCTGGCTGTCGTCCTACTGAACATTGGCATTACTCAAACAAAAAACTAGCCTGGCTGTCGTCCTACTGAACATTGGCATTATTCAAACAAAAAACTAGCCTGGCTACCGTCCTACTGAACATTGGCATTGTTCAAACAAAAAACTAGCCTGGCTGTCGTCCTACTGAACATTGGCATTGTTCAGTAGGAATATTTACATGAAATATACAAACAACTGTCAGAATTCTCAAGAACATTTTGGTTTAATGTCGTATTTTTAACAGCTGTTTATCATAGACTCTGCAAAAATGAAGCCATTCGTAATTTTGTTTCAGTATAAATAGTATCAAAAAAGGTTTTAATAAAATAATGAATCGAATAATGATAGTGAAATTCAAACGTTGATTTTCTGTTATAACTGTTTACTATTCCATCATATTTTTTCACCTAAGTGTTACTATGTAGTTATTGACATTAATTATATGTACATTTTGTATTTGGTTGGAGATGGAATATAATTGGTTAATATTTTAGTTAAGTATTAAAATATATTTTCATTTACATGAACATTTTGTATTTGGTTTGAGATAGAATAAACTTACATAATTATTTTACTTAAGCGATACAATATTTTTTTATCGATAATTATATTTTTTAATTGTTTGTAAATGGAATACAAATACTAGTACTTATTAATATTCAGTACAATATGGCAGGATTCATTTTGTTGCCTACAGAATTATTGATTGTTAGTTTCATTTTGTAATTTAAAAATAGGATTTTGGTAATAGTAGTGTTGGTGGGCCCATATAATTTAATTTGAGCACGATCCGTTCTCTTTGCTTGTCTTTAGTAGAGAAGGGAGATAGTGAATTAATATCACATACATTTTTTACCACACGCCTTCAAATAATAAAGGTACTCTTGCCAATATTCTAAAAACTATATTGATTGTTCATTCGATAAAAAAACATGAAATTCCTAAATAAGGCATCCAAGTACCTACAAACTCAACTCAGGTACTTGGTTCAACGTGACTGGTAAAACATATGTTCATGGGATCGTAAATCTTAAAACAAGGATACAGTAAATACCAACAGGCTATTCTTCTTCGTGTATATCGTGCGGCTTTTAAAACCAGCTCCTAAAATAAAAGGAGCAGGATGGACATTTTAAAATCAGATCGACAATTACAAATCTAAATACAACAAGATCAAAAGTACGAAGTACTTGTGTCTTAGTGCTTAAGTATTGATCTCCCATCACAGAGCTAAGTACAGGATCCGTAACCAAAAACACCTGCCTACCCGATTGAAGACCACCTATTACACCCGGAAAAGAACGAATGGGCAATAACTATGTGATCCATAATTTGAACTTTGACCCCATAATCACATGACTCATGATTTGGCATTCTATACTTATATTTCCAGAACACATCCCTGCTAAAGCGATTCAAGATGGTCCGTTATTACCATTCTTAATGACGAGGGACGTTTATTCCAACGTAAATTCTAAAAAACCATCAAGTACTAGAATACAGCATTTATCATTTTTGTTTATGGACGAGCTAAAAATGCCTCCGTGGATTTGGAATAGAGACAAATTTGAGGAAGTTGTTTGAGATTATTAGTTTATTTATGGTAGAGCTAGTATTACTATTTGTAACTTTAAAGTTACTGATAGTAGTACTTATAAATTTACACTTATAAGGTTCTACTATTAATTACTTTGTGAACTCATTTGGTCTGAGGATGGTAAACGTTGTTTCCCGAATCCATCACCACAATAGTTTTATATTTTCTACTTATACTGTAATACATTTGTATTGTATGAACATTTACTTCAATTGTATTTCTAAGAAAACGTATTGTGCTTTTACATTTTTACTAAATTAAACTATTTTTTAAAAGAATAAAGAAAAAGAAAATTTTTGGTTTGTACTAATTATTTGAACTATTTTATATTTTAGTCTCTTATTATTTTTTAGATTTAAAAGAGTACAAATATTGCAAATTATTGAAATAGTTAAAAGAAGGTTTATGTAACATAAGGAAGTGGTGGTTAGTCTATGGGGCCACTTTATGGGGCGGAAAAGTGACTTGGTGTGAACATACAAGTGGTGATGTTTTGAAATCTGTGGTTTATTTAAGCTGAGTAAACTCTAATACGGCGTTACGTCACCATTTAAGAATAAAACATACCCAAATGACAGATATTAATATAAATATCTGAATGGCATTATTAAACTTATGTTTCCTTTTTAAAATAGTTAGGGACCTGTGCGTAATATATACAAGAGATTCACCTTTAAGTTGGTGAAGTGATAGTTGAGGTGGGATTCGAACCCTTGACTTTGAAGTCCACAGTCTGAAGACATTTCACTGAGCTGGCATGCTGGTATATTCCGTATTAATGTATTTCTAAACAAATAATATTGTATAAATATATTGAGCTCTTCTCTCTATCTTCAGTTTATAATCCTCACCCTAGCGATATAAATTAAGTTTGATTTTCCCTAGATAATAATGGAATATTGATGTTTGACTATTGTGAAAAAGTAGGAATGCATTAGAGTAAATTGGACACTTATCACAGGGATCCCTCTTGTAGTAATTAAGGCACGTTAATTAATTTAAATTAAGTCTACTTAAGTCTACGGCACTTTATGTTTACTTAAGAAATAGTTTTTTTACTTAGCATAGTACGTGTTGGTATCTTTTGTGAATCCCTCTATTCTGAGGAAGGTGAGCGTGGTTCACCGAAATCGGATCACCATAATATTTGTGCAATTTGTACTTGTATTGTAATATATTTGTGTTGTGTGACTTTACTTTTAGTTAACATTTCATTTATTAGCTTATTACATGAAATGAGTTCTTTGAATCTATTTAAAACTTTACTTTCAAACAACGATCAGTAATTTGTCAATGATATTCATAATATCAAAGCAAAATTATTATATTTTATTTGATTAATAAAATGTCTATTGAATTATTATTTTTAAAGCTTAATAATTCAAATTATATTCATCACTTTGTTTTTTAAGTAATTTCATTATCAATTTAAAATGTTTATTTTAAATTACAATTACAATTACAAACAATTTTAAAATGTTACGAATGTTAGTAGAAAATAATTCATGATAGTAAACGGTAAGATAATTCTTAGCCAAGCCTAATAATACACCAATTAAAGTCAAGTACAATACCATTATATATAAGAATATATTTATCTCTACAAGATGTAACAGCGTTCTGAAATAAGCTGACAGAGCTGAAAAGCCATATCCAAGTATCGAGCCGTCTAGTCCAGGCGCCGTAGCAGTTCAGTTTCTTGACAAAACAAACTACATCCTTCCTTGCAGTCAAATGTCAACAACATTTTCTCTTACATTATTTAGTTAGTCATGTATTGTTTGAAAGTTTTTTAGTGGTGTTGTGAATTGTTCACAGATTGTTTGTTGGAAATTCACCAACCATCGTTAGTCATGCTAATTAAAACATTAAGTATAGAACCTAAACCACAATAACTCAAACAGCTTAATTAAGCTTATTATGATGTAAGAAATAATTGAACTTTCTGAAAGGAACTAAAACATGATTTGCTTAGCGCTCTTAGAAATATTTCATAGCAAATTATTTAGGCAAGCATGAACAGAGATATTGCTTCAAGTAGATAGGTGGTTGTTTATTATTATAAATAGTATATGATATTATAAATACGTGGTACATTCTTACATTAAAAATAAAAGTTGTTTATGTAGTAAAACATGGTATAAAAGTACATAGTAGACCTTAAACATTAACTATACATTCAGCCAATTACGATAAAACGTAGCCAATCAGCTTCAATTTGGGACTAAAATTCATTGGGACTATAATTAAAAATGTATTACAAAAATTTTTCAAACTAACAATTTCGAGAGGGTTTTATTTAAACAGCAATAGATTATTTTTACAGTAAAATATCTTGTGAGTTAAGAATTACTGATCATAACTCAACAGCTTGATTCACAAAGCACCACATTTAATATATTACTCTATTTTATGTAAGTTCTATATTGGTCGGTATATGATAATACAGCATTAGTTGGGAAATCATACTTAAAATGACTAATTTTTTTTTCCTTACTGGTTTTATTTTCTGTTTTAAGTTACCTCTCTTACAATAATATGTTAAGTTATTTGGATTTGAATTTTTGAAAAGACGTTTACCTAATCTCAGTAATTACGTTTATCCCCTAACGTAGGTCAATCAATCAATTACTCATAGTTTAATGCCTAGTCTTGATAGGAATAGATTGAAAATGTACCCCACTTACACTTTTAATTTGATATATTCATTGTTAGGCATGCAATTCAATTTATTTCCGTAACCTGAACGACGCCAAGTGAATTTCAATGTAATATTACTCAATGTTACTTCAACTTCAGTTGGTCATTCGTCTTACAATATAGTAAAAATGGTTTCACTTCCTCTTTAAGATGTCGAAGAAAGAAACGGTTTGTTTTTGAAAATATAAATATTCTAAATACATATTGAAATCATACAGGTACGGTGGTATTGACCCACCCGCACACCCATACACGTACGGTGGTATTGACCCACCCACCCACACCAACAACGTACGGTGGTATTGACCCCACCCACCCACCCACACAGGTTCGGTGGTATTGACCCACCCGCACTCACCATACACGTACGGTGGTATTGACCCACCCGCCCACCCATACAGGTTCGGTGGTAATGACCCACCCGCTCACCCATACAGATACGGTGGTATTGACCCACCCGCACACCCATACACGTACGGTGGTATTGACCCACCCGCCCACCATACAGGTTCGGTGGTATTTGACCCACCCGCCCACCCATTACACGTACGGTGGAATTGAAAGGAGTAGCAGTACTGAATTTGCATATGACCTTTCAAAATACCATTGCTCAGAACACCCTTCGAATGACGATTTGAATTATAGAACACACCTTTACGTCTCCTCTACCTCATTCTTCCTACTAATCGCTTTCTAATCGTCACCAAGCAACCTCATCTTAAGAGACCTATCTTAATTCATCAGTATAAAATTCACCAATGCTCCCATACACATACAATGCTACTGAAACAATATACAACATATTGAAATCTTTGTATATTTTAAAACTGTTTTAAAATATACAAAATAGGTTTGGAATGGTCTTAAAAATTGTTTTATTAATGGAATCGGTCGTTGTACCATATTTAAAGTGTGCGATAGTTATGAAATGTAGCATAATATTTGATTTTTTAAAAGTTTTTTAGCCATAAAATCTTCTAACCTCAGTAACATAAAATATAAAATCTTAACATAAGTAACACTCTGAAGTTGTGGTTGCACAGGAAGAGACAATGTAATATGAATACATGGCTTAATAAGAGTTATAACTAGTATATCTGTAATATTTACTACTTATGAAGAAGGTACTTCTGAAAAAAAATTACTTATAATTAGTATTTGGGTTGTAGTACATTTTAACTATGATTTGTTTCTCATAAATAAATATATCGTGAGTTATAACATTTATGTTAGTCATTATTATAGCTTCTGTAAAATTTAAACACAATTTTATTAATTTTTAAACCGTATAATATTCAAATAATTAGTAAACATCTCTTAAATTACATGATTTTTTAATCCCACACCGAAAAGTAACACATCTTGTCTTGAAAATTAAACTTCAATAGAAACACACAACCTTATTTTGAACAATTCCCTCTGAAACTGCAGTTTCCTAATGCACCGTACAATATAAATACAGCTGGTACAACTTTATGCGTAAAGTAAAAAGTGCTTATTTAGGTGTTTTCTGTGGTAAAGGTGTTCATGAGTGTTATTAATACTACAATAAAATTGTATAAATTATAAAAGTTGTTATAAATGGTTTATGTACAAAATATGTAGTTTTGAAAACACGACATAAATTAAAATTCAAGATCCAAAGGTCTATAAGGACGTTAAATAATTCATTTGGTATGTCATTAAGTTGTATCTTTTTAATTCACGGCCAAAATTGTCTAATTTTGAGATAAACAGTAGACTTAAGAACTTATTATTTATAACTATTCATGAAACTTCAATAAATATGCCTAATTTTTACGTATCAACAGGGATTCAGTTGTTCAACAATAATACTTCAACCGGATGGTAAGGTTATTTGGAAACATTTTTATATATTAACACTTCGAACCGAATATACGGGAAATATTGTTCAACAGTACCCCCCTTCAAACGAATGTAAAGGTGACAGGAAACAATTCTCAACAATGACTCTTCAAGCTGGATGTTAGGTGGACTGACACATTAATTTTTCAACAATAACCCTTCGTTCGGATGTAAGGGTGACAGGAAACAATTCTCAACAATGACTCTTCAACTGGATGTTAATTGACTGGATACATTAATTTTTCAACAATAACCCTTCGTTCGGATGTAAGGTGACAGGAAACAATTCTCAAAATTGACCCTTCAACCGGATGTAAGGTGACAGGAAACAATTCTCAACAACGACCCTTTAACTGGATGTTAGGTGACTGGATACATTAATTTTTCAACAATAACCCTTCGTTCGGATGTAAGGTGACAGGAAACAATTCTTAACAATGACCCTTTAAACCGGATGTAAGGTGAATGGAAACATTTAAAAATAATAACCTTTCAAACGGATGTAAGTGACAGGAAACAATACTCAACAATGCCTCTTCAACTGGATGTAAGGGTTAATGGAAACATGGTTTTATATAATAACCCTCAAACCGAATATACGGGAAATTGAAATATTGTTCAACAATACCCCTTCAAACGGATGTAAGGTGACAGGAAACAATACTCAACAATGACCCTGCCAAACCGGATGTAAGGTTAATGGAAACATTTTTATATAATAACCCTTCAACCGAATATACGAGAAATTGAAATATTGTTCAACAAAACCCCTTCAAATGGATGTAAGGTGACAGGGACACAATACTCAACAATGCCTCTTCAACTGGATGTTAGGTGACTGGAAACATTTTTTCAACAAAAAACCCTTCAACTGGATGTAAGGTTATTGGAAACATGTTTATATAATAACCCTTCAACTGAATATACGGGAAATTGAAATATTGTTCAACAATACCCCTTCAAAACGGATGTAAGGTGACAGGAAACAATACTCAACAATGCCTCTTCAACTGGATGTTAGGTGACTGGAAACATTTTTCAACAAAAACCCTTCAACCGGATGTAAGATGACTGGAAACATTGTTCAACAATAGCCCTTCAACCGCATGTAAGGTGAATGGAAACATTGTTCAACAATAGCCCTTCAACCGGATGTAAGATGACTGGAAACATTGTTCAACAATAGCCCTTCAACCGGATTAAGGTACTGGAAAAAAATTTTTTTAACAATAAAACCCCTTTAACCCCAAAGTAAGGGAAATGGGGGGGAAAATTGTTCAACAATAACCCTTGAAACCCGGGTGTACGGTAAATGGAAAAAATTGGGCCAACCCAAAACCCTTTGGGCCGGATTTTTAAGGTTTACAGGGAAAAATTGTTCAACCCAAAACCCATGAAACCGGGTGAAGTTGAATGGAAAAAATTGGGATGGGAAAGTCACAATTTTGGAAAATTTTCCCCTTTTTAGGGGAGTTCAGTTGTAATTTCCCTTTTTAAAAACGGGTCCTTTTAAAGTTTTTAAAGTATTTTTACTTTAAAAATAAGCATTGTTCTTATAACCTATGTAAAATTATTATTTTTTTCTCATAAACATTATTTTGAATTTATATAATTTTGATTGTCTTGTATACTGTGATGGTGGATCTATGGACTATTGTACCGAGTTTTCTATTGGGGTTTTCTGTATTGTCGTTTATGAAACTTCAACACATATTACACGTTTTCCATAATACTATAAGAAGATTTCTCTGAAGTTGGGAAATGAAAAATCAGCTCCAGCCTTATGTAATGTATACCATCCCGCTCCAAATTCCTTCTAATGGTTGGATGGTTAATATTTAGCATATTACGTTATAAAGGATTAGATTATACCATACACAGTTTCAAACATATATATCATATTTTGTACACCAAAATCAACCGGTAGTTAAATATTTTTCAGTTTTATATACACATTCCTGAAGTAAAATATAACAGTTCATTTATGATTATATAAAGTACATCATATAATCATACATGTACTTTCTACTTTGCCAACAGTTTGTCATATATTTTAGCTAAACATACTATCTGGTATAAACCTGTATGGCAACAGACTTAAAGGCACCATTTTAAATGTTGTTTATTTAAGTAATTATTTACTTAAAAACGGTAAATAATATATTTATTAACATGTACTAAACAAATATAAATAAAGTAATACCTTTAACAAAGAACAATTTATTCATATTTAAAATAAATCACTGGCTGGCTTCACCTCTTATGCCATACTGTCAGTTATTTATTGTAATAATATAATATTAATATTATAAGTCATTTATGAATGTTGCTAAGCTAGATTATTGCACTGTGTATAAACTATTTAAATTAAAAAAATGATAAGAATGTTATAGTATGTAATCCTAAGATTCATTAATATTATAAATAAAAAAGAACAAATATCAGCTAATCTCATCAACAGCTCAACGACGAAACAAAACAAAAATCTCTTTTTGTTGATTGACTTTACTTCGTCAGTGTAGATTTAAGCCTGTTTGGAAATGGATTAAAACCAATTTTTATGTATATATACAACAACCACACTTTAATCATAGAAAGATTATTTTATAAATAGCTTTTTTATGAGATTCATAAGCTGTATGTACTTGTTTTAGAAGATACTATCTCATGATTAACTGTCACACTGTTGGTAATAATATATTGTAGATGGAAATCACATATTTAAGACTCTGTTCCATTCATAATAAGTATAGATTTGTATATTGAAATGTAATAACTAATGTGGATTGATATACAATGGAATTCTTAATTATTTTGAATATATGTCATTTTTTCAGATTAGGTAATTTATTTAATTTTTTATGATCTATTATTTACAGGGTTGGTAAAATTCTAGAGACAGTTTAATAACCTTATTATTAAATGGACTAGAGAATTAAAACCTTACAAATTAAATAGCAAGCTAACGTTCTTACTCTCTACCTGCGATGGAGGACGGTCCACAAGGAGTTGGTACATCATTTAAAATGAAAGTATAGCTTGATATTCATATAAGTTTAAAGTGCTGGTTAAGCAAAGAATAATTCCGCAAACTGCACTCCAAAAAGATCATTCATTAAAAAAATTACGCTTATGCAAAGATATGAACTTATAAAGTTTTGCCGAAAAATATAAAAGTTGCTGTAATTAGTTTGATTTTACTTTTTTTATTGTTCTGATTTAGTTTAGATTAGAATTCATAAATTAGATATTAATAACAAAATTATAAACATTTGGGTGCCTTGATAAAAAAGATCCCTGTATAGATAAGGCGTTGGTTATTATTTCTCCTTGTTGTAAGCATTTCAGGATAACGTTATAATATTCTTAATAAGTGATTTTATGTTCATATGGTTAAAAACCGCTCAGAACAATTTTAAATATAGTAATATTAAACTAATTAAAGTAACTTTCATATTTTTCGGCTGAACTTTATGAGTTCATATCTTTGCATAAGCGTAATTTTTTTAATGAATGATCTTTTTGGAGTGCAGTTTGCGGAATTATTCTTTGCTTAACCAGCACTTTAAACTTATATGAATATCAAGCTATACTTTCATTTTAAATGATGTACCAACTCCTTGTGGACCGTCCTCCATCGCAGGTAGAGAGTAAGAACGTTAGCTTGCTATTTAATTTGTAAGGTTTTAATTCTCTAGTCCATTTAATAAAAAGGTTATTAAACTGTCTCTAGAATTTTACCTACCCTGTAAATAATAGATCATAAAAACATTAAATAAATTACCTAATCTAAAAAAAATTACATATATTCAAAATAATTAAGAATTCCATTGTATATCAATCCACATTAGTTAATACATTTCAATATACAAAACTATACTTATTATGAATGGAACAGAGTCTTGAATATGTGATTTCCATCTACAATATATAATTACCAACAGTGCGACAGTTAATCATAAGATATTATCTTCTAAAACAAGTACATACAGCTTATGAATCTCATAAAAAAGGCTAATTATAGAATAATCTTTCTATGATTAAAGTGTGGTTGTTGTAAATATACATAAAAATTGATTTTAATCTATTTCCAAACAGGCTTAACTCTACACTGACGAAGTAAAATCAATCAGCAAAAAGAGATTTTTGTTTTGTTTCGTCGTTGAACTGTTGATGAGATTAGCTGATATTTGTTCTTTTTTATTTATAATATTAATGAATCTTAGAATTACAAATTATAACATTCTTATTATTTTTTAATTTAAATAGTTTATACACAGTGCAATAATCTAGCTTAGTAACATATTAAAAATGCCTTATAATATTAATATTATATTATTACAATAAATAACTGACAGTATGGCATAAGAGGCGAAGCCAGCCAGTGATTTATTTTAAATATGAATAAATTGTACTTTGTTAAAGGTATTACTTTATTTTTACTTGTTTAGTACATGATAATAAAAATATTATTTACCGTTTTTAAGTAAATAATTACTTAAATAAACACTATTTAAAATGGTGCCTTAAAGTCTGTTGACATACAGGTTTATACCAGATAGTATGTTTAGCTAAAATATATGAAAAACTGTTGGCAAAGTAGAAAGTACATGTATGATTATATGATGTACTTTATATAATCACAAATGAACTGTTATATTTTACTTCAGGAATGTGTATACAAAACTGAAAATTATTTAACTTACCGGTTGATTTTGGTGTACAAAATATGATATATATGTATGAGACTGTGTATGGTATAATCTAATTGTTTATAACGTAATATGCTAAATATTAACCATCCCACCCTTAGAAGGAATTTTGAGTGGGATGGTATACATTACATGAGGCTGGAGCTGATTTTTCACTTCACCAACTTCAGAGAAATCTTCTTATAGTATTATGGAAAACGTGTAATATGTGTTTAAGTTTCATAAACGATAATACAGAAAACCCCAATAGGAAACTCTGTACAATCATCCATATGATCATAGTATACAAGACAATAAAAATTATATAAATTCAAAATAATGTTTATGAGAAAAACTAATAATTTTACATAGATTATAAGAACAATGTTTATTTTCAGTGAAAGACGTCAATCATAAAAGGACCCGCTTTTATAAAGGATACAACTGAACTCTCTGAAAAGGGAACATTTCCGCTTGTGACGTCCATCCCAATGTTTCCATTCACCGCACATCCGGTTCAAGGGCTATTGTTGAACAATGTTTTCATTTACCTTACATCCGGCTCAAGGGTTATTGTTGAACAATGTTTCCATTTACCGTACATCCGGTTCAAGGGTTATTGTTGAACAATGTTTCCAGTCACCTAACATCTAGTTGAAGAGTCATTGTTGAGTATTGTTTCCTGTCACCTTACATCCGGTTGGAGGGTCATTATTTTAAAATGTTTCCATTCACCTTACATCCGGTTGGAGGGTCATTGTTGAGAATGGTTTCCTGTTACCTTACATCCGGTTGAAGGGTCATTGTTGAGAATTGTTTCCTGTCACCTTACATCTGGTTGAAGGATTATTGTTGAAAAATGTTTCTAGTCACCCAACATCCAGTTGAAGAGTCATTGTTGAGTATTGTTTCCTGTCACCTTACATCTGGTTGAAGGGTCATTGTTGAGTATTGTTTCCATTCACCTTACATCCGGTTGGAGGGTCATTGATGAGAATGGTTTCCTGTCACCTTACATCCGGTTGAAGGGTCATTGTTGAGAATTTTATCCTGTCACCGTACATCCGGTTGAAGGGTCATTGTTGAACAATGTTTCTAGTCACCTAACATCCAGTTGAAGAGTCATTGTTGAGTATTGTTTCCTGTCACCTTACATCCGGTTGAAGGGTCATTGTTGAGTAATGTTTCCTGTCACCTTACATCCGGTTGGAGGGTCATTGTTGAGAATGGTTTCCTGTCACCTTACATCCGGTTGAAGGGTCATTGTTGAGAATTGTTTCCTGTCACCTTACATCCGGTTGAAGGGTTATTGTTGAAAAATGTTTCTAGTCACCCAACATCCAGTTGAAGAGTCATTGTTGAGAATTGTTTCCTGTCACCTTACATTCGTTTGAAGGGGTACTGTTAAACAATATTTCCCGTATATTCGGTTGAAGTGTTATTATATAAAAACGTTTCCAATAACCTTACATCCGGTTGAAGGATTATTGTTGAACAATTAAATCCCTGCTGATACGTAAAAATTAGGCATATTCATTGAAGTTTCATGACTAGTTATAAATAATAAGTTCTTAAGTCTACTGTTTATCTCAGAATTAGACAATTTTGGCCGTGGATTAAAAAGATACAACTTAATGACATACCAAATGAATTATTTAACGTCCTTATAGACCTTTAGATCTTGAATTTTAGTTTATGTCGTTTTTTTCAAAACTACAAATCTTGAACATAAATTATTTATAACAACTTTAATAATTTATACAATTTTATTGTAGTATTATATCACTACATGAACAACTTTACCACAGAAAACACCAAAATAAGTATCCTTCACTTTACGCTGAAAGTTTTACCAGCTATATTCATATTGTACGAGTGCATTAGGATATTGCAGTTCCAGAGGGAATCGTTCAAAAATAAGGTTTGTGTTTCTATTGAAGTTTAATTTCAAGACAAGATGTGTTACTTTTCGGTGTGGGATTAAAAAAATCATGTAATTCAAGAGATGTTTACTAATTCTTTGAATATTATACGGTTTAAAAATTAATAAAATTGTGTATAAATTTCACAGATGCTATTATAATGAATTTAACATAAATGTTATAACTCACGATCTATTTTTCCGTTCAGTTTTACTTTCATAGTTAAATTTAAGCTAATTTTTTCACTATGTATTTAAATATTTTACTCAAGTTGATATAGATATCTCTAAGTTACTCTAGGAGTAATTTTATATCAAACAACAAAAACTAAAATAAGAGGCAAAAATACAATTTCTAATAAACTTAGCTGTTTTGTTTATTTAGTTCTATTTTGTAGCCAAAATGGATTATATTAAATATTTTGAAATAAAATTAATGTAAAATAAACATTATATTAAGATTTTTAAATTATTTCTTATTATAGTTTAGTAATAAGAACTCTGAGCTAGCCAACAATGTAACCTTTGTGAAACTCTACCTGATGGCGGAGTAAGTGTATTTGGTTTCATTGATTATCTCTTTTACCCTTGCCACACCTATGTTTGTCCTCCACCCTTTCATGAAGCCAGAGCACAATAAATATAATAAAAATATGTTGTAGATTTTTTTTATCTAAGTTAATTTTATTTTACTTTTTTGTGCTTTTAGTAGGGAGGAGATAAATTGTTACTAGAGGACATGCACAGTAATTAAAATAGTAATGTACTACTTTAAATATATATTCTTCTTATTTTATAACATTTAATTAATTAAAGTAGAACTTTATTGGTTAATGTTCATTTTTATATGGATAAGCTATTAGCAATTTAATGCACTTTACTAATTAACTACAATGAACAGCAGTTTAATTGTAAATGTTCAGAGGAAACATTTAACATATCATTGTAAATACCGACATACGTTTATTATAATACATATGATATTGTATGCCCTATACAGGGTGTCTTCAAGCCCCCCCCCTCCATAAGTTGACTTTTTATACACTGAGAAGAAGTGATTTACTTCGGGGAATGTTTATATGATTAAATGATTTTTTTTATTTTTACGTATGAAGACGCATTTCGAAAATGAGGTAGTTTTGGATTAAGTAAACATTTGTAAATAGGAACTCCTAGCAAGTGACCTCTCAGTTTAAAGGTAAGACGAATGGCCCGAACTAGAGGTCTTTAATGTTACGCTATTAAATCTTGTGGCTAGTTAATGTTTTAATTGTTTCCTAAACCCACCTAATTTAAGGCAGATAAAACATTCATATCCATGATAAAACAGATCAAACACAGCAGATAAAACATTTCAAAGTTATTTTGAAATGTTGTAAAATAAGCTTGAGAACTAACTTATAACATATAAGATATAACTTGCAAAAACTAGCCTGGCTGTCTTACTGAACATTGGCATTATTCAAACAAAAACTAGCCTGGCTGTCGTCCTATTGACCATTGGCATTGTTCAAACAAAAAACTAGCATGGCTGTCCTACTGAACATTGGCATTGTTCAAACAAAAAACTAGCATGGCTGTCCTACTGAACATTGGCATTGTTCAAACAGAAAACTAGCATGGCTGTCCTACTGAACATTGGCATTGTTCAAACAAAAAACTAGCATGGCTGTCCTACTGAACATTGGCATTGTTCAAACAAAAAACTAGCATGGCTGTCCTACTGAACATTGGCATTGTTCAAACAAAAAACCTAATGTTATTCAAGGTTGTTGAGTTAGATGATTCTTGTTATAACTTAGTTTACTAAATATTTCGTGTCTTTGTAAGTTGTCAGTGAATGTTTTATCTGCCCTAAAACAACTCCAAATATAACACTCAGGGGGTGTTAGGAAACAGTCCCAACTTCAGTTGATTACCAAATTTGATCGAGGGTTGTTCGATAATTTTTGCAATTATCCTTCCTTTTTTATACCTATCTGTGAGTTCGTATTTAAAATGTTTGACTTTTCTCCAAACAACCAATTTTTGGAGGAGAGAGGGGGCAGCACTGTTAATATATATATATATATATATATATATATATATATATATATATATATATATATACATATATATATATATATATATATATATATATATATATATAAAATAAAAGAATTTCTTATAAATATAAGTTAATACAGAAGTAACTATAGAACACTCCATATAATGCTAAAATTCTTTCACATCATTTTTATTTTTGTTAATACAACATTACTAATCTATAATAAAATACAATCTCTATGGTATTGTTCACTTCAATAATATCGGATTTTATAATAATAATAACAACAACGCGTATCTACTAGCTCAGATTTGTCAGATTATAAGCTTATTTCCTCCTCCGAATATGAATTGAATGAAATAGCATTTCAAAAGATACATAATATTTTCCATACAACAATTGTAGGTATCATATAAAATAACAATAGTAATAGTTAAATAGTTTTCAATTCAGAATAAATTGATATAAGAAATAAAAAATGTCTGTTTTCATTAAAATACACAATAGTTATAGATAAAACACTATATATTTAACAGGAATTTGTCACTATTTCATTGTAAAACCGTAATTAAAAAATACAAATTTATCAGTTTATCTATATCACCACTGTTTAATTTGTCCAAATAACGATATCATCGTGTTTTATGTTTACTGCGTGGAAGTTTTCCACGAAATTAAATTTGTTATCACTCTATGATGTACCGCCAATCACAACATTTGTTTTACTATATGAAAAAATAAAAATGTGCTTAGTCTGTAAAAATGAATAAAAATTACTGAGAATGTGAATAATATCCTGTTAGGTACGATAAAATATTTACATGAAATATATAAACAACTGTCTGAATCCTCAAGAACATGTTGGTTTAATATCGTATTTCTCACAGCTGTTTAAAATCGACTCTGCAAAAATGAAGCCATTCGTAATTTTGTTTCAGTATAAATAGTTAAAAAGGTTTAGTAAAATAATGAATCGAATAATGATAGTGTAATTCAAACACTGATTTCCTGTTATCAATATTGACTATCCACCATCTTTTTTCACCTAAGTGTTACTATGTAGATACTGACATTAATTATATGTACATTTCGTAATTGGTTGCAGATGGAAAAACTAACATAATTATTTTACTTAAGTGATACAATTTGTTTTTATCGATTATTATATTTTTAATTGTTTGTAAATGGAATACGAATACTAGTACTTAGTAATTTTCAAGAAATTATGGCGAATTCATTTTGTTGCCTACAGTATTATTGAGTGTTAGTTTCATTTTGTAATTTAAAAATAGGATTTTGGTAATGATAGTGTTAGAGGGCCCATATAATTCAATTTGAGCACGAAAAGTTTTGATTACTTGTCTTTAGTAAGGATAGGAGATAGTGAATTTACATCACATACTTTTTTTACCACATGTCTACAAATAATAAAGGTAGCCTACTCTTGCTAACATTCTAACAACTATATTGATTGTTCATTCGATAAAATAACATGAAATTCCTAAATAAGGCATCCAAGTACCTACAAACTCAACTCAGGTACTTGGTTCAACGTGACTGGTAAAACATATGTTCATGGGATCGTAAATCTTAAAACAAGGATACAGTAAATACCAACAGGCTATTCTTCTTCGTGTATATCGTGCGGCTTTTAAAACCAGCTCCTAAAATAAAAGGAGCGGGATGGACATTTTAAAATCAGATCGACAATTACAAATCTAAACACAACAAGATCAAAAGTACGAAGTACTTGTGTCTTAGTGCTTAAGTATTGATCTCACATCGCAGAGCTAAGTACAGGATCCGTAACCAAAAACACCTGCCTACCCGATTGAAGACCACCTATTACACCCGGAAAAGAACGAATGGGCAGTAACTATGTGATCCATAGTTTGAACTTCGACCCCGTAATCACATGACTCGTGATTTGGCATTCTATACTTATATTTCCAGAACACATCCCTGCTAAAGCGATTCAAGATGGTCCGTTATTACCATTCGTAATGACGAGGGACGTTTATTCCAACGTAAATTCTAAAAAACCATCAAGTACTAAAATACAGCATTTATCATTTTTGTTTATGGACGAGCTAAAATGCCTCCGTGGATTTGGAATAGAGACAAATTTGAGGAAGTTGTTTGAGATTATTAGTTTATTTATGGTAGAGCTAGTATTACTATTTGTAACTTTAAAGTTACTGATAGTAGTACTTATAAATTTACACTTATAAGGTTCTACTATTAATTACTTTGTGAACTCATTTGGTCTGAGGATGGTAAACGTTGTTTCCCGAAACCATCACCACAATAGTTTTACATTTTGTACTTATACTGTAATACATTTGTATTGTATGAACATTTACTTCAATTGTATTTCTAAGAAGACGTAGTGTGCTTTTACATTTTTACTAAATAAGACTATTTTTTAAAAGAATAAAGAAAAATAAAATTTTTGGTTTGTACTAATTATTTGAACTATTTTATATTTTAGTCTCTTATTATTTTTTAGATTTTAAAAGAGTACAACATATTGCAAATTATTGAAATAGTTAAAAGAAGGTTTATGTAACATAAGGAAGTGGTGGTTAGTCTATGGGGCCACTTTATGGGGCGGAAAAGTGGCTTGGTGTGAACATACAAGTGGTGATGCTTTGAAATGTATGATTTATTTAAACTGAGTACACTCTGAGGGTTTAACATGGTATTACGTCAACATTTTAAGAAGTATTCAAATGACAGACATATCAATAGAAATTCCTGAATAGCCTTATTAAACTTGTGTTTCCTTTTTAAAATAGTTAAGGACCTGTGCTTAAACTTCATTAAGTGGGTGAAGTGATAATGGTCAGTTGAGATGGGATTCGAACCCTTGACAATGAACTCCACAGTCCGATGACATTTTCACTGAACTGGCATGCTGGTATGTTTCATATTAATGTATTTCTAAACAAATAATATTACATAAACATATTGAGTTCTACTCCTCTATGTTCAGTTAAAAATCCTCAACCTAGCGATATAAATTAAGTTGAATTTTCCCTGGATAATAATGGAATATTGATGTTTGACTATTGTGAAAAAGTAGGAATGCATTAGAGTAAATTGGACACTTATCACAGGGATCCCTCTTGTAGTAATTAGGGTACGTTAATTAATGTAAATTAAGTCTACGGCACTTTATGTTTACTTTAGAAATAGTTTTTTACTTAGCATAGTACGTGTTGGTATCTTTTGTGAATCCCTCTTGTCTGAGGAAAGTGAGCGTGGTTCACCGAAATCGATCACCATAATATTTGTGCATTTGTACTTGTATTGTAATTAATTTGTGTTGTGTGACGTTTACTTTAGTTAGCATTTCATTTATTAGCTTATTACATGAAATGAGTTCTTTGAATCTCTTTAAAACTTTACTTTCAAACACGATCAGTAATTTGTCAAATGATATTCATAATATCAAAGCAAAAGTATTATATTTTATTGATTAATAACATGTCTATTGAATTATTATTTTTAAAGCTTAGTAATTCAAATTACATTCATCACTTATTTTTTAAGTAATTTCATTATAAATTTAAAATGTATAATTACAACTTAATTTTTTATCTTTGTGAAAATTGTAGTTACGAATGTTAGTAGAAAATAATTCATGATAGTAAACGGTAAGAAAATTCTTAGCGAAGCTTAATAATACACCAATTAAATCAAGTATAATACCACTATATATAAGAATATATTTATCTCTACAAGATGTAACAGCGTTCTGAAATAAGCTGACAGAGCTGAAAGCCAAATCCAAGTATCGAGCCGTCTAGTCCAGGCGCCGTAGCAGCTCAGTTTCTTGACAAAACAAACTACATCCTTCCTTGCAGTTCAAATGTCAACAACATTTCCCCTTACATTATTTAGTTAGCCATGTATTGTTTGAAAGTTATTTAGTGGTGTCGTGGGTTGTTCACAGATTGTTGTTGGAGATTCACCAACCATCGTTAGTCATGCTGATTAAAACATTAAGTATAAAACCTAAACCACAATAACTCGAACAGCTTAATTAAGCTTATTATGATGTAAGAAATAATTGAACTTTCTGAAAGGAAACTAAAACATGATTTGCTTAGTGCTCTTAGAAATAATTGATAGCAAAATTAGGCAAGATTATACGAAGATATTGCTTCAAGTAGATATGTGTGATTTATTATTTTAAACAGTATATGCATTTAAATATGCATACGATATTCTAAATACGAGATACATTCTAAATTGAAAATCAAAGTTGTTTGAGTAGTAAAAAAGGTTATAAGCAATACAAAATAGATCTTTTAATATTAACAATACATTTAGCTAATTACGATAAACGTTGCCAATTAGCTTCAATTAGGGATTGTCATTAAAAATAACATTGCACAATTAATTGGGACGAGAATACACAAATATTATTAACGAGAATATTGATCTTAGTATCTGGGTTGATGATGCTGAGATTTGCTCTGAGGAGGCTGTGAAGTTTTTGGGCATATCAATTGACAGGCATTTAACCTTTTCTGTCCACATTGAGATGGTAGCTCGAAAGATATGCTCAGGTATTTTCGTACTTCGAAGACTTTCACATTTTGTGAACGCTGAAGTGCTACTCACAACGTATTACGCTCTTGTTTTCGCTTTTCTTACATATGCAGTTGTCATCTGGGGATCTGAATGTACCCGCACTCAACAGCTATTTGTCCTGCAAAAGAATGCAGTGAGGATCATAGCTGGTTTTCGTTCTAGATAATCATGTAAATCCATTTTCAAACAATTAAAACTACTTACCTTCCCTTGCATTTTTATTTTTCAAACGTTACTTTTTCTGAAACAAAACCATAGTTATTTCCAGCCCCTTGTACCAAGTTCAAAGTATGACTTAAGAAATAAAAATAAACCCAATATACCCTACCATACCACTTCCTTTAAAAAAAAAACAAACATTATAATGCCACTACTTTTTTTAATGCCCTTCCCTCTGACCTAAAAGCTGAAAAATATTTTAAAACTTTTAAGAGGTCTCTTAAATACTTTTTGATTCAGGAATGTTTTTATTCAGTTAAAGATTTTTTAGATCATAAATAACTGTTACATTTTAGCATGGAACATGCTTTAGTCTTGACCTAACTGCCTGAAAACGTTACGCGGGAGGGTGACGCGGGAAGGTGACGCGTAACCATGAAAACACAATGACATATCAGTGTTGACTTCAATAATGATTTTATTTGCAAGCGTTCATCAAAGTACATCTTTAGTTGCCATGACAACTCTTGTTAAAAATATACAAAATTAAGTCCTATAGGATTATATAAGATAATAATAATAATAATTAACTTCCTTTCAAGGTGGTAATGAGTCATCGCGTGAGTAAGAACCTGAGCCGCGAAACAATAAAATTTAAAAAGTAAAGATATATTTATATTTTTAAGATATGTTTATATTTTTGTAATTCCTTACATGAAATCTAAAATTCGTTGTTTTCAGCTAAAGCATGTTCCATGTTTCTTGAATTTTAGCCGTAGGCTCTAAGCAAAAAGATCCGGGGGTCCAGGGGGCTTGCCCCCTGGTGAGGCCCGTAGGGCCGAGTTTTTTTTTTTGTTTGTAATAAGTACCTTATTTTATTATTACTGTATTTGTGTAAGGTGTACTTAAAGTGTCTTTTGGTTATTGATATTTATTTGTTCTGATCGTTGCCACAGTCCTATGCATGTAATATGTCTTATGGAATAAAGTTGATTTTTTGAATTTGCATTTGGACTACGATTTGAAACGTATTACAAAAATGTTTCGAACTGATGGTTTCGAGAGGTTTTTCCTAATCGCAATAGATAATTTTTATAGTAAAATAATTTTTTGAGTTGAGAAATTACTGACCATAACTCACCAGCATGATTCACAAACACCACATTTAGTTAGTTGGGAGACCATACTTAAAATGACTAGATTGTTGCTTTACTAGTTTTATTTTCTGTTTTAGGTATCTCTCTTATAATAATGTTATTTGGATTTGAATTTTTGAAAAGACGTTACCTAATTTCGTACTTACGTTTATCCCCTAACGTAGGCCAATCAATTGAGTACTCATAGTTAATTCGTAGTCTTGATGGGAATAGATCGAAAATGTACCCCACTTACACTTTTAATTGATAGATTCAATGTTAGGCATGCAATTCAATTATATTTCCGTACCTTAACGACGCCAAGTAAATTTCAATGTAATATTATTCAATGTTACTTCAACTTCAGTTGGTACATTAGTCTCACAATATAGTAAGGATGGTTTTACTTCCTCTTTAAGATGTCAAGATGAAACTTTTTGTTTGAAAATATAAATATTCCGAGTACATATTGAAAGCTTTGTATATTTTAAAACTGTTTTATAGGTTTGGAATGGTCTTAAAGATTGTTTTATTTATGGTATTCGATCGTAAATGCCATGATTATAAGATCGTTATAGTATCTTTAGTTAAATTTGTCCTTTTAATAAAAATATTAAGATTAATCTGTTAAATATAACAAAAGTTTTGTTATGTTTATGAAAATGTTTAAATGATAATTTAACTATCTTATAGTTAACATATTAAAAAGTTAGGAATCAGGAAATTCTATTTAATGAGTTATTTTATATATTTAGTATTTTTCTAATTAATATAGCATTATGGGATGTAAGAGGTTTGATATTTATAATGATCAATCGTAAATTTATTTAAATAAATGAATTAGATAAATCTCATTATTATCTACTGTATCTAAAATAACCAATAAGATGTTTATTTAGATCACTTTACTATGGATAGTAAATCGTATTCTGTTATAATCTATATCATTTCAATATATCATTATTTTACACCTAAAGCAAAAAAGTATTAATTTATGTGTTATGTTTTACTGTAATAGTTTCAATTTCAATAGTTCCCATAGTTATCAAGTGCAATTTTTGGAAATTACTTAGCATAATTTGTCATACGTTACGTATACTCGTTTTTATTTTCTTTGGAAAATTATTTGGTGGAATTCATGAAATAATATATTTCTTAAACATTATATTACTTTACTCTAACTTATCATGGCATGTACATACAATAGGGGCAAAAGCTTAGGGTAAATTAATAATAAATATTTGTGAAAGTACCAAGTTTATTGAAGCTTAAATAGTTAACATTTATACTAAGCTATTACGAAACATAATTGGTTGTTTAGTAGAAATATATCTTATGTCAAAAACAACGTTAACGTCTGACTTGGAATTCCATCAACAATGCCAGAAGCAATCAGCGGAAAGTTAAGTTTGTGTTGTTGGCTAGCCTTTCAACACGTGTGGTCTGATGAAGTTTCTAGTTAAGACGTGTTTGAAGTTCCAGGATAGATAATTTAATGGTGTAAGGTTCTCTCTCCGCATTATTTTTTATTAAATATTTTATAATTACTAAAATTTAATCAATTGTTCAATATATATAATCAAGTCAGTAACTCATCTTGCAGATATGAATCCACAACAAATAAAAGCACAGGCAGCGACTGAATACAAGATGAAGAAAAATCATCTAATGGATAAAACAAAGCTTAAATATAATAATAATAATAATAATAATAATAATAATAATAATAATAATTCTTTTATTGCAAACAAACATTTAACATAAATGTATCACAATCGTCAGGTGGTAAATAAATATATAAATATAGACAAATAAAACATATAGACAAATAAAACATTCATTCACATCAAGGTCGCAATCAAACATACAAAGATATTTCATACATTCTTAGTCTAATGGTGATTAGTCACTCAGATACAGTCCACAATCTCAGTTTTGAACTTTATTACAATTAATTTTTAATTTGCCCAGCGGCCAGTCATAAACTCATCAACTGAATAAAATGATTTTGACAACAAAAATAGTTTCAAACGAGTTTTAAATATATTCGGAGAGTTAATATTTTTAATGCTTTCGGGAAGCTTGTTAATTAGCCCAACGCCAAACACCTGGGGTAGATGATCGGTTACCGTTAGTCTGTGATGTTGAATTCTAAAGTTGTACCTGCCTCTCGTCTCATACTGGTGAACGCCTCTTCCCTGAGTCAGATCTACACCCGATCTACAGTGCAGAACTACATCAAGTACGTAGAGGCTGGGCAGGGTCAACAAACCAAGCTCCCCGAAAGTTGCTCTACACGACTCTCTGTAACCTAGTTTGCCAATAATGCGGACTGCTTTTTTTTTGGAATTTAAATACTCTCTCAAATCTTTGTTTAGAGCAGCCCCCCCAAAGTCGTATACCATACGCAAGATGCGGATATACTAATCCAAAATAGGCCATTTTCATAACCTCTTTATTGCAAAATTGTCCTAATTTCCGCAAAGCAAAGATACCTGAGGTGACTTTTGCACAAATACTGTCTATGTGGTTATTCCAAGTCAGACCACGATCTAGGTACATTCCAAGGAATTTTGTGGACTCAGTTTCTTCAAGGAAAACACCATCTATTGAAACTGCTGGTAGTACAGCAGTATCTTGATGTCTCAAATTGAAATTAATTATATTTGTTTTTGATTGGTTTGTTGCCAAATTTAATTCTTCAAAATACTGAATACAAGAATTTAATTCAGTGGAAGATAAGACTTCCAGTTCATTTATGGTACTTCTTTTAAAACAGAGAGTCGTGTCATCAGCGTATTGAATAAGGTGGCCGTTCTGTACTTCTGTGTTGAGTCCATTTACATAGATTAAGAAAAGTAACGGCCCAAGAATGGATCCCTGGGGGACACCTTGAATAACGGCTACTTTCGTTGAAAGAGCATTCGCTACCTCCACACGTTGTTCCCTATCCTTAAGATATGAAGTAAGCCATTTGTGTGGAAGACCACGAACACCACTAGCCTCTAACCGGTGCAAAAGGGTTCCATGATGCACACAGTCAAAGGCTTTCGAGAGATCAAGAAATATGCTTAGCACATGTTCCCTCCTCTCTAATCCATCGACAATGCCCTCGATAAGATTCTGCACAGCATCAATTGTAGATTTATTTTTCCTAAAACCGAATTGTTCAGAGCTGAGGATTTGGAATGTCTCAAGATAATTCTCCAATCTATTATAAAATACCCTCTCAAATACTTTACTGAACACTGGGAGGATTGAAATAGGGCGATAATTATTTTTTTGAAATGGATCTTCTTTTTTAAATACAGGAATAACCTTGGCCATTTTTAGACCAGATGGAAAGGTCCCTGATTCAAAAGAGGAGTTGATTAATTTTGTAAGAGGCGTTAAGATGTGAATAAAGCAGCTTTTAAGGAGCCATACGGACATATTATTAATATCACATGATCTTTTTGAATTCAGTCTCTGTATCACACTGGCTACCTCCTCCTCGCAGACCGGAGGTAGGGCCATGGACTGGACCTGTTCTGTAACATGGGACTTATTCATTCGACCTGAATTTGATAAGAATGAGGAGGATATTGTTGAAAAATATAAATTTAACTCGTTGGCAACATGCAATGGATCTTCAACTAGGCAATCGTTGACCTTGAGTTTTATTTTAGATCCTGCATTTAATTTTGTACCCTTAGATGAATTATTATTGATAATTTTCCAGGCAGTTTTAGATATATTATCACTTTTACTTAAAGATTTGTTAACGTTATAAGCTTTGGTCCTTATGATGATATAGGTCCTTAGAATAAAATGTCTGCTCTCACATATACGCATCAATTCAAACCGGTCTTTTGTTAACTTTTATTTAATTAAAAGAGACTAATATAGGAAAGTAGTCTAATAAGTTTAATAAAAGAACTAATTTACAAAACTAAAGGTCCAAATAACGCCTAAAACTCGTGGAAAACATTATATTAAGTCCAAAAACGATGTCCTCATTCGTCACAAAATCTCTGGACCCACTCAACAGATTTTAATGAAATTTGGAGGGAGGTTAACTATTGTATCTTACTAAAAGAACATTTTTTGGAATTACTTTCCTAAGGGGTAGGATGAGCTCCTCAACTTTTAATTTTTTTATAAGAGTAAAATTTAAATTAATTGAATAATTTATTTCAAACAGCTGATGCAAAAAGTGTAAACATAACACTAAAGCTTGGATTATTTTATTTATTATGAAATATTTAAGATAGTTTCTACTAACTCTGACATGATTGCAATGATGTGCATCCCCTAAAGTATACTGATAGGGTTTTGTAGATTATAAAACTTTGTTATCTAGGAGAGCGGCAGCAGGTTAAGTTTTTATATTGATGTGGTGGTTAAGAGACAACCATGGAGGTAAGGGTAAGCAAGTGTAGAGCACCACCCTGAAGCAAAGAAAGGCTTGTACTATATAAAAACAATAATATAACAATTTATAAGGTAAATTAAGTATCGCTAAATAGAAAAATCTGAAAATAATACTCACGTATTGAACAATAAACAAAAAAAGGGGTTTGAGCCTATTATTATAGTATATTTTTGAAATATGTATACTTTATAGAGTATTAAAAAATGTAACCTTAAATGTTGTACTAATTACTTGTTGGTTCATTGAACACAGATATCAGCCTATATCAGTGCCAATGAACGTGTATGGGCGGGCGAGTGGATCAGTGCCACTGTACGTGTATGGGCAGGCGGGTGGGTCAGTGCCACTGTACGTGTATGGGTTGTATAGGTACAGGGTGGGTCAGTAGGCATTTCTTGTCCTCTAAAAATGCTTGAATAGAATAATAAGCTTTGCCTGACATAAAGAGAATGGCCTGACACAATTTCTTGATTCAAAATTATGGTAATTTTAGTGCATTTAAGGCTGTTTTAAATTTTTTGATAGGTGGATGATGTTTGCGTTTGGACGAACAAAACCTGTAAAGCTGTTTGGACGAACCTTTAAACTTGTAAGCTATACGTATCCCCTGGGTAGTTCTAAACGAACAACAAACCTGGATCAGGGCTGTTAACTAATGCAAGGACATTGGGAAAGGGTGCGGACTGTCCTCCTCTTAATTATATCCCCCCCCCCCACTTAACTATTCAGGCTATTCATTATCTATTGATATAAAGTAAAGCTGGAATATTTAAGTAATAAAATGAAATATAAATATTCATTCTCAAATAATTTGGGTTGAAATTATTCTAAAATGATTCATGCTAAATCATAAAAATTAAAAAGAGAAATTATCATGTTAATAGTTAATTTTAAGTTCATTTAGCACACAAATCTAAAAGTTTACCTTTAGTTGGTAAGTTATTTGAGAGCACAATCTTAAAATAAACAATTTTATTTTGGGTGTATGTTGTTAATTATAATTTTTAAAATAATATACACGTAATTTTGAAGTTTGGTTAAAAAACAGGAGTTCCCGGAGCTAGGCTTAGGGAAGCGCGTGCAGAACAGAATTTATCTACTTTTTCATATTATTAAGTGGATCAGCTATTACAACCACATGGAAGTATTTGCAGTAAAATAGCAAACATTTTATAAACTACCCGGTTGTTTATGATTTTGATTTTGAGTTTTTGATCAATAAGTAAAAAGCATAATTGTATGGTCGCATACTTACTTATATAATTTATTTATTTATATTTGAAACTTTAGGATTAAAAATGTGTAGTTTGTCGTTTTTGTTTATTGTTGATCCTAAAGATGTTATTGCGTTGTTTTGTTTTATTTCTAATGCTACATTTATCCGTTGTTTGATTTGTTATATATTTAAAATTTGTGTATTTATTGTAATCTGATTTATTGTTGCATTGTTTTGAATCAAGGAAATTCCAAAAAACGTCTTTTATAATATTTATATATAAATATATGTTTTAAAACAATTAATTAGTACACGTAATTGTAAAGAAATTAATAGTTGTATCTCTCAATTATCATTGAGTTAGGAGATAAATATATACTTATTCTATAAATTTTCTTTTGTAAGTAATAACTGTATTTGAATTTTAATGTATTAACCCATTGTACTTTGAGATACTTACTTAAGGAGGCCGTTTCCCAAACTGCCCTGCCGCCGCTGGAAGGTCGACAGCTCCAGACAGCCGTAGGGTAACTTGTTAACGTTCAAATTTGGGTTTCCTTACGTTTTACTTCCGAAACATTATTCACTTACAGTTCTTCCACACCTCCATTTTGAGCCCTTCTTTTCCGATGACGGTAAACGTGGTTTACCGATATTAATCACACAATAACACTCCAAATGCACTTAAATTATTACACTAAAGTTTATTTATAGAAGGTTATATTTCTTCTTATCTTTTTATATTTATTAGAATTTATAAAGAAGGAATGAAATTTTACCGTCAGTGGGGAAAAACTTACTTTCTATTTCAAGTGTATGGTACGTGTTTATTATTGTAATGAGTTTAAAGATTCCTCTTCAAGATTATTAAAAGTCTATTATATAGTGAACATTAAACTGATATTATGAGTTTTTTATGGGTAGTCGTCAAGAATGACATTTAAAATTGCACATGTTTAACCATGACAAATGTATTGAAATACTCAGTTTTCAACCAGCTTGTCTACTAGAACAGGTCTTCACTTGTCACATGACACTTCATTTGTTTAACCATGACAAATGTATTGAAATACTCAGTTTTTAACCAGCTTGTCCACAAAAACAGGTCTTCACTTGTCACATGACACTTCATTTGTTTAACCATGACAAATGTATTGAAATACTCAGTTTTTAAACAGCTTGTCCACAAAAACAGGTCTTTACTTGTCACATGACACTTCATATGTTTAACCATGACAAATGTATTGAAATACTCAGTTTTCAACCAGCTTGTCTACTAGAACAGGTCTTCACTTGTCACATGACACTTCATATGTTTAACCATGACAAATGTATTGAAATACTCAGTTTTCAACCAGCTTGTCTACTAGAACAGGTCTTCACTTGTCACATGACATTTCATATGTTTAACCATGACAAATGTATTGAAATACTCAGTTTTCAACCAGCTTGTCTACTAGAACAGGTCTTCATTTGTCACATGACACTTCAATGTCACGACTATTATTATGGACCGAAACGTTGAAATAGAGACCCATGTTTTGGGTGTTTTTCGCGGAGGGAAACGGCCTCCTTAAGTTCAGAGTCACCTTGAATACTTTATATCTTAGATCTATAGATCATACCTTTTACTATTGCCAACTTTTTGATACGCTGAGTATATTTATTGACTCTGGGATTAAACGGACACTCATTTGTCAAGGTTTCTGTTCGGATCTGGGAGATGTCTCGGACACTGGACTGACCATGTCAAATGTTTCTGTTCGGGCCTCGGGGCTGTCTTGGACATTGGTCTGACCATGTCAAGTGTTTCTGTTCGGGCCTCGGGGCTGTCTTGGAGTCTTGACTGGCCATGTCAAGGCCTTTGTGAGGATCAGTGTAGGGGCGAGTGAAAATCCCATAACAATTGTAGTTATTATTTTGTTATATTTAACACTAACAGCTAATAATACGTTTTTGGTGTAACAGTTGGTTAAATACCTTTTGGCTCGGTTTAAAAACAGAAATACACTTCATTTTATCTCCGAGTAACTCGAGCATGAGTAACATTCCTTCACATGAAGTGAAGTGGTGAGTACAAGCTTTACTGAATAAACAATAATAATGAACAAACACTGACTATAACTAAAAATAAATTAATAACTACTGTATAAATAGGACTAACTAATACCATTAGTCAAAAATTATAAAACTGTTATCAAAGGTAGTTTTGTTAAATGGTCCTTTAACATATCTAAACATATTTTTATTATTATAATCTTAACGTCATGAAATTCGTATATACAATTACATGACATATGATGTATTTTTTGTGATATTAATTATATGACTAAATGTTCTTTTATTTCCTTATGAAATAAATTACCATTATTATTAAAAATAGTATTTCATACCACTTTATGTCATCTTTAAAGTAAATAACTTATTTGTAAAATATTTTATATTTATAGTGAATAATACTTGCATTAGTTTATTCTTTTCTTATTTTGGTTGAACTTTTGACTAAAATATACTTATATTTTTGTTATTTATTATTTATTTATTCATAAGACGCCGATCACAAGATATAGGCGAATATGGATTTCGAATGAGAGTGATGAGTGTAGATGAGAATGTTTACAAACATAGTTTGCTCACAATAAAATCAATAATATTAATGGCTTTCACAGAATAACTGCTTTAATGTAAATAATGGACCGGCCAGATGTTTAATTTTTGCTAGTAGCATTTCTCTACATATGTTTTTTATTTATTTCATAGGTTTATTTATTTATTTTTTTAAATACATGTGAAACTGTGCTGATTAGTAAAGATGCAACTGTTATTTATTTACTACTTTTTCAAAATAATATGTACTAATCTTATTAACATTGTAGGTCACGCTAAGGTATATCGAATAACTTTTCTAGATCGAATAACTAGATGTCTGGCTTATAAAAAAATAAATTTGTGTAAATGACTATTCCAAATAATATCTTGGTTGTCACCATCTTATCGATAGTCGAGCATCAGTTTATAAAGCCGTAAGAGAACATGGCCGAACATTGTTTTTTATATTGTTTAAGATGCCAAATAAGGTTTATGAACAATCTAGGTCCCTGCTGGATCTGTAGACATGCTATTCATGTAAACTTAGCCGGAGGCTGCCAAGATGTGCCGGCGTTACCATGGCAACCACACTGTTAAAATCTCTTAGATAACCTTTTGCATGTATGTGGGATTGTTCTTATGCTCCTTCTGTAATGGATTCAGTTTGTTTGCTAAGTCTCAGAAGCAATACATTTTACAAATAAATATAAAACTTTGTTTAAGCTAAAACGTGATAGTTGCTAAATAAATAGAACTTTCTTTCTTCACAAATGTGAAAGTTGGGATTTTCTCGTTTTTTAAACATTTTCCAGTAAAGAGAAAAATAAAACTATCCAACAATTCTGCATCATCGAGTTATTTCTAACATTGTTGTTACATCATAGACTTATTTTTCCTCAGTCACATTCCCTCTCTGTTCGTTTGTTGTAGATAAGTGAATAACGTTCAATTGTGACAGTTTATTATTAGTGATTCATAATCATTTAGGTTAACTATATTATTAATTTTTTTTATTTATAATGACCATTTTCAGAGACTTGTGATTAATGCATTTTGTTAATGCATACTCATAAATACATATGTGAAAGTGCCAAGTGTATTTGGAGTCATGAAAACATCTGGGTTTTATATTTGTAATATATTAATATAAATTAGTATATTCAACCAACTGGAATACGGAGTGAGACTTTGGGGAGGTTGTGAAAAAAGCAAAATTGAAAGGGTTTTTAAACTTCAAAAAAGGCTGTTAGAAAAATTGCTAAGTTGAACCACAGAGTCGTGCCGGAATTCTTTTAGGGAGTTAAAATTACTGACTTTACCTTGCCTTTACATGTATGAGGTGGTACTATACAGCAGATCACGTTCTTCCTTGATTCGTGGCAGGAACGTTCACCAATACTACACTAGAGGCAGGGACAACCTCCGAACACAACAACACAGATCGGCACTATCAGACCACATGCCACATCAGGTTGGTGTCAGACTAATCAACAGGCTCCCTGAAGAATTTTCAATTAACAACCAAAGTCAATTCAAAACTCGACTTAGACACCTCTTGATGGCTAAAGCTTTCTATTCTGTGGATGAGTTCATGATGAGTCACTGGGATGATTAAACAGCAGGACAGGAAGGCAGTATGATTGTGGCTGTATGAATGTTAGTAATATGTATATGAATGTGGGGTGAATGACCATTTGTTGTTTAGTTTTAGAATTTTTAACACATTTAAAATATTTATGTATAGGCTATACTAAAAAAAAAAAAAAAAAAAAAACTTTCAAATAAATTTTTATTATCTCGTAATGCCTCTTGAAATGCTATTGCATGTTAAATATTGTAAATTAATTACGTTGATCACTCGATTGGTCCTCAGCTCAATTATTACACTGGATATGATTTACAATACAGATGTATCCATAATTTAATAAAGCATAATTTAATATTAACATCAACAATTATTATGAAATAAAATTTATGTTTTTAGAATATACATTTATTTATAAATAATTGTTTTTAATATTCTAGTGATAAATAGATACATTTCCATGTAAAGGATGTTGTTGTTTGAAAGTTATTTATTAGCATTGGATTCTTCATGATATGAAGATAATATTTGGAGATTTACAATGCTATCTACATCTTTCTTAAACAAACAAATCATTGGAAATATCCAAATATTATCTAAAGGATGTTGTTTACGTGCCACAAGATTTTTAACAATAACAAGTTAAAATATGCAAAATTTAATTCCAGGGATGTTTAAGGTAAGTTTGTGTTATTGTACAGGAAAACAATTTCAGCACAAAATTATGGTTAAACCGATTTTTAAAAAGTGGCTGCAAGGACGCACGACGGCAGTTATATGCACATTATATAGTGGCTGCAAGGATGCACGACGGCAGTTATATGCACATTAAATAGTGGGTGCAAGGATGCACGACGGCAGTTATATGCACATTAAATAGTGGCTGCAAAAATGCACGACGACAGTTATGTGCATATTAAAAAGTGGCTGCAAGGATGCAGGAAGGCAGTTATATGCACATTAAATAGTGGCTGCAAGGATGCAGGACGGCAGTTATATGCATATTAAATAGTGGCTGCAAGGATGCAGGAAGGCAGTTATATGCATATTAAATAGTGGCTGCAAGGATGAAGGAAGGCAGTTATATGCATATTAAATAGTGGCTGCAAGGATGCACGACGGCAGTTATATGCATATTAAATAGTGACTGCAAGGATGCAGGAAGTCAGTTATATGCACATTAAATAGTGGCTGCAAGGATGCACGAAGGCAGTTATATGCACATTAAATAGTGGCTCAAGGATGCACGAAGGCAGTTATATGCATATCAAATAGTGGCTGCAAGTATGCACGATGGCAGTTATATGCATATTAAATAGTGGCTGCAAGGATGCACGACGGCAGTTATATGTATATTAAATAGTGGCTGCAAGGATGCAGGATGGCAGTTATATGCATATTAAATAGTGGCTGCAAGGATGCACGAAGGCAGTTATATGCACATTAAATAGTGGCTGCAAGGATGCAGGAAGGCAGTTATGTGCATATTAAATAGTGGCTGCAAGGATGCACGACGGCAGTTATATGCATATTAAATAGTGGCTGCAAGGATGCAGGACAGCAGTTATATGCATATTAAATAGTGGCTGCAAGAATGCAGGAAGTCAGTTATATGCACATTAAATAGTGGCTGCAAGGATGCACGAAGGCAGTTATATGCACATTAAATAGTGGCTGCAAGGATGCAGGACGGCAGTTATATGCAAATTAAATAGTGGCTGCAAGGATGCAGGAAGGCAGTTATATGCATATTAAATAGTGGCTGCAAGGATGCACGAAGGCAGTTATATGCATATTAAATAGTGGCTGCAAGGATGCACGACGGCAGTTATATGCATATTAAATAGTGGCTGCAAGGATGCAGGACGGCAGTTATATGCATATTAAATAGTGGCTGCAAGGATGCAGGAAGGCAGTTATATGCACATTAAATAGTGGCTGCAAGGATGCAAGAAGGCAGTTATATGCACATTAAATAGTGGCTGCAAGGATGCACGAAGGCAGTTATATGCACATTAAATAGTGGCTCAAGGATGCACGATGGCAGTTATATGCACATTAAATAGTGGCTCAAGGATGCATGATGGCAGTTATATGAACACTAAATAGTGGCTCAAGGATGCACGAAGGCAGTTATATGCAGATTAAAAATAATCAATAATCTAATGTGTAAAAGTCTCTACGGGGTGAACATTAATCATCAGTATTGACGTGATATTTTAGTTTAAACGCATCTTTCAAATATGTTTTCAACTTTGTTCATAATGCTTTAATAATTTTGCTTCAATTAAAAAACTAGCTTTTTTGATAAACCCTTCGATTACTTAATCTCTACCACAGATACTACAGTACAATACTACAATATAAATACTAAGGTTAAATACTTGCAATAATTTACATTTATAATATTTTAAACCTTAGAGTTTTCTAAATGTATCACTATCAGGCCTAACTGGGAGAGCAGATGGCCGAGCGGTTAAGGCGTCAGGTCATTGAGCTTAGGTTAGACATAGATAGCGCTGGTTCTAATATGGCCTAGACTGAACGATTTTTTTCGTAATATTCACCTTCTACTGTACTGGTTCACCCCTTACTCTTTCTGAATAAGTTCCTCACATAGATCAATAGTCTATGAGGAATGGGCAGAGTACAGTTAAGAAGGAGATCGGCCACTCAAAAAAAAAAAAATAAATAAATAAATAAATAATAAATAAAAAAAGAGTTATAGAATAAATATTAGTTATATTTATTATATAACTAATATTTATTTAATAAATGTAAATTATTAGTTATAAAATAAATATATAACTAATAACCAATAATTATTACTAAAAGCCTATGTAATAAATACACTAATTTGAATGGTTAAACAAAACGTTTTCCTTATAAATTAGCCTTCCATTAAATTCTTTACCTGCACTTACCACATTAAAAGCAACAATGTTTTCTTAAGATTATTGTCCTTATATAAAAACAAATTTGTACAATGTGAAATTTACTGGTTGTCCCATCATCCCCACGTGCAGTAGGCTAATTAAGACACAATGTTTGATATTGAAGTTGGTTAACCTCCCAAAAGGAATATTGTCTGCTGGTACATTAGCACGCGTCACCAACCTCACTTATATTACAGTTCGGGTCTCTATATCTGTAATTGATGAGGGTAATGGAAACCATTCATTTACCATATTGTCTCTTGAAATTGCTTTCCAAATGTTATTTTAATGTAACTACTTTGGCATTCATTCCAAACGTTTCCTGGACATGTATTAATGTTCCTAATCCACTGTAACGATAACTATTGTAAAAATACAGTTATAGCTTAAACATTTTAAAATAATTCATACTTGAACCAGCTTTTTTTAAGTGTTTTTTAATAATTTTAATTATATTTACAAAATATACCAGATTTAGAAACAATTGTATATTCATGTACAGTTTACTTACAACTGCCAAAGTAAGAACTTACAAAATAACAATATGTACGTCTTATATACTTTGTTAAGTAATAAAATAGTATAATACTTACATTTCCAGATTGATAACGTATCATAAATCTCAATAATACCTAATACAAGTCGGTGGTTTGTCAAACTACGTGACTGGTGGAGGTGTTGTTGTTCACAATCACAGGGACCCTTAATTACGTGACTGGTGGATGTGTTGTTGTTCACGTTCACAGGGACCCGTAACTACGTGACTGGTGGAGGTGTTGTTGTTCAAGCTCACAGGGACCATTAACTACGTGACTGGTAGATGTGTTGTTTTTCAAGCTCACAGTGACTCTTAACTACGTGACTGGTGGAGGTGTTGTTGTTCAAATTCACAGGGACTCTTAACTACGTGACTGGTAGAGGTGTTGTTGTTGAAGTTTACAGGGACCCTTAACTACGTGGCTGGTAGAGATGTTGTTTTTCAAGTTCACAGGGACCCTTAACTACGTGACTGGTAGAGGTGTTGTTTTTCAAGTTCACAGGGACCCTTAACAATATTTGTTTAGTCATTTAAAGCATTACTCACTTCTTTACAATTTTTAAAGTTACTCTTAGCTTAATTTTAATCAAAGTGAAAGTTATCATTTGAACAAAACGTAAATATTTTTGTATACCATATACTATTTTCATCATCATCGATCCCTCTGTAGGTGAAACCCAACATTCAAAGTCAAATATTTTACTGTTATTAATTTTACATGCATAAAACTGTTAATACAATATTCAATATACAATAATTATCATCTAATCTATTTTAAACGCTACCTAACTTATCTTTAACCATCTAGCTTGTCCTTATAAAATCCTTCCAGGCTGTAAAATTCTCTATTAATAAGTTGCTTTATGAGTTTTTGTTTTTTCAATTCAACTAAATTTGTCTTCCTCCTTAGATTTAATGTCAAATTATTTTACATTTTTCTAGTTTAGACCTGACGTTAGAAATGATTGTTTTGTGAAAAGGAAGTGAAATTACATTTTTGGAAATTATGTTTGTAGTTGAGAACCTAAACATGAAAATATTTAAGTTGTTTTTTTATTAAGTTTAAACAATGAAATATTTTAATGCATGGAAATGTTAACATTTGCTTTGCTCTTGTACAGTAGGCCTCGATGGTATTTTAATCATTGATAATATAGTCAGTTTAAGTGAAACTTTCACACAGTATTAATTACGTTCAAACTTTACAGATGTAAACACATATTCTGTAGAATCGAAACTGTGGCCAAATCGTCGCATCAATGAAACCATCGAATGGACGAGACTGGCCAATCTACATGACTTCATTAATGAGTCTATTGGAGCAATATAGACTTATCGGCTCGGCACTCTCTATTACCAAAGAATGGATGAGACTGGCCAATCTACATGACTTTATTAATGAATCTATCGGAGCAATATTGACTTATCAGCCCGGAACACTCTATTACCAACGAATGGACGAGACTGGCCAATCTACATGACTTCATTAATGAATCTATGGGAGCAATATTGACTTATCAGCCCGGAACACTCTATTACCAACGAATGGACGAGACTGGCCAATCTACATGACTTCATTAATGAATCTATGGGAGCAATATTGACTTATCAGCCCGGCACACTCTATTACCAACGAATGGACGAGACTGGCCAATCTACATGACTTCATTAATGAATCTATGGTAGCAATATTGACTTATCAGCCCGGCACACTCTATTATTACCGAATGGACGAGACTGGCCAATCTATATGACTTCATTAATGAATCTATCGGAGCAATATTGACTTATCACTCTATTACCAACGAATAGACGAGACTGGCCAATCTACATGACTTCGTTAATGAATCTATCGGAGTAATATTGACTTATCGGCCCAGCACACTCTATTACCAACGAAATGTTGGAAATAGATCGAATGTACGAGATTGGCCAATCTGCATGACTTAATTAATGAATCTATCGGAGCAACATTCTGTTTGGATTATTTAAACATCAATTTTTGTGAAACCGAATATTCATATCATTGCATGTTTTATTTGACATTAGATATTTACTCATAGCTTGTTATGGCTACGTTTAGACTTTATTAAAAATATATGTTAAATTAAAAAAAACCTTACTCAGTCTATCTCAAACGTTTTAATTTAAATTGTTTTAATTTTAACAACTGATCATTAATTAGATAAGTTAAATAACTCAATTATAATACAACTACTACCTTGAAGGCCCTAGAGTTGGCTGTGAATAAGACTATGCCAGAAACTCTCCAGGAACTCAATAACTTCCTTAAGATTCATGACGGAAGAACGGTGTAATAATGCATAAAGGGCAAACAGACACACATTCTTAGATACAATTTTATTTATCCGAATAGACTAATTAAAATAAATGTTACAATAAACGCGTCAGTTCTAATTCATAGTCTCTACCAGCTTTAAATAATATGTTCATTCAATTGAGCTACGAGAGATCAATATGGGATAATTTTTTTTAACTTAATTTGGGATTACTTTTTAACTTTTATAAGTATTATCTTAAAAAATACGCAATATATATTAGTTATGATATATTCACACTTAAACAGTATGAACAATTGAAAGTTTAGAAATAGAAACATTATTCGTAAAAAAGATATCCCAGAACAATTAAATGTTTTACTACAATTTCCATATTAACAATAGGTATTTCTGATCAACGTGTATCCATACTACCATAGCGACATGGCGTTGTATAAGTTATAATTTAAATATGATAAGTAATTTTAATGTTAAAGATAGTATTTGTTATTTTTTACCAAATTTGTTAGACACATAAAAACAATAACATAGGCCCAAGTAATGTATTTAACAATCTAATACAAAACATGTTAGAAACCCATCATGCAATTTCATATTATTTGTGTACCATTAAATACTCTCAGGATAAATAATATGTACATAATGAAGTTATTAAACGAATTCTAATATAAATATTTTTTTAATGAATAATCCCTCATTTTCTAAAGGGCCAAACCAACAAACTTATTATTTTTTAAATATTCAAATATTTTAAATATTCAAAAAAATATTTATATTCTAAGAAAAGTTTTAAAATACTCTTTTTTAGAAATATAACACGTAAGTAAATATTTGACTGTTATTTTCATAATTATATCGAACAAATATTATAACTTGTATTTTAAATGTATAAATATTGCTCAGGATGTTCAATCAATAATCAATCTATGTAAAATTGATTTTCCAATATACAGAAATGTATGAAACATGTTAGTACTTCAATGTAAACATGTTGGAACTATCATGACTAAGAGATGTGTAAAATAAAAACAGAAATCTTGTCATTCTGACACTAAAAGGTAATCAAGTTAGTTTTAAATTTTTCATCGAGGTGATAATAAAAACAAAAACTATCTACCGATTATCTAACGAAAAAGTCTTCATTTTAACTTTGTCTCAGCATGATAGGTCGTAACAATTTAATCATGCTTATGTATACGGTAGCTCAGCGACGTTGCAAGGTTTTGTGAACAACGCAAGCTATAGACATCATTAAAGGGAAACAGGGCAAATAACATAATACTATTAGATATTTTAAGCTACATTTGAACGATTCTACTACTAAAATAGTCAATTTCTAATATAATTGATTACCTATATCATACATTGTAAATCTATTTCAAGGATTGATTTCTTTTATTTTTTAGATGTATTCTTATTATTATTTAATTAATAATAAAATATATTAAATTGTGTTATTTTTGTACTACGTAGTTTTTTTATTAACACATACTAACCAAGTCTTGAGGTGTAACTAATACATTTACTGTAGACTATCACACACGTAAGTAAAAGGTAAAAAACTTGCACTTTACACATGATATACTATCAGATAAATTAAAAAATCTTACTGATGACAATATTTTAAGTACGAGTGAAATTTATTACTAAATACATCAAAAGAACCATATTTCTATTGATGTAAGAATGTGAACAACAATACAATCCGCGTAGTTACAATCTTTTTTTATTTGATTTCCATTATTACATAGTATTTGACACATTTTCTTTAGCACAAAAATAAATACTTTAAAGATCATAGATACATTTATTTATTAAGTTGTAATGAAATCCATGTGATAATTTATTTATATTGTTGAACAAAAGTACCTACGACTATAAAAAAAAGTTTTAAATAAAAATTAAAAAACATTTTTGTAAAAATGAACCCCTGTAATGATAACAGGTTAAGGAGGGACTAATGAGGGTACATGAACAAGTTTAATTATGAGTTTATGAAAGCTTAACAGGAAATGTATGAGCCTTTTCCACAGTTCGTATCACCATCAACAAATAGATGGATTCAAATAAAAAGGGTTCCAAAGAACTATTCTATAGTGAAGCCTGTAACAACATTTAAGTGTCAAAGAAGAAAACCTTTTTCTCAGATAAAAACACTTAGATAATAATATGACGACTTAAAATTTGTACTAGACTTAATATAATTGTTTTTCTATTATTGGAGTTTAAAATTTTTACTACAAAAATGTAGTCAATGTAAAAGTAATTTATTCAAAACCACACCATCCAGTATTAATTTAATCTGCCCTGGAACCACGCCCTGTAATCATTCCGTTCCTCACGAAAGGGACACACCCTCTTTTAAGAGATTGTATTTAGGCCACCAAAGACCAACCTGCTTATAAAATACATCCTCAGTTTCTATGCTACAGTACAATGTTTTTGTCCCCGTTTGATTTTTATGGATATATCAAACGGGGGTTTTGTTAATAGTAATTATAAATCATGTACAACATTTGCTTATCCTTCTATTTTTTCTCGCCTTTGGTGTTATAAAGGTTTTCTCTTCTGATTTTGTTAAATATATTTAAGTATAAATGCTGTATTTATTTAAACGAAGTACTAATACACTTCATAACCTCAAGTCTTATCAGATCCAGTAAGCTCCAACCAAATGGGGGAATTCATAAATATCTCAAGTGACTGCTCATGTAAAAGCAATAAAAAAATCTTTCAGAAGGCACTCAAGCCTGACATTCTTTCGATTTGCTATCTTGAAATAGATATATAACCATAAAAAATTTAAATATCTTTAATAGTTTTCAGTGTTGAACTTATTTACTTTATCTAACTATTATATAGAATAGAAAGTTGTCACCTGCCACAGAAATGGGAAAATATTTTAAAATTGAGAGGAATATATTTATTTTTCTGGTTAAGTAACAATCAAAATCGATGTATTAGAGTTCGCTTAGTAAGATAAAAAAGTAATAACTACAATTATAAATGCATATGTACTTGTTAATATACATATGTCAGTTTAAATAGCTTTATTTATTTATATCTTGCCAGGATATAGGCTACGTCATGAGTACACGTCATTCAATCCATGAATGATACGTAAAACAGATCACATCATCTTTTTCGTGGTCACACTGTTCGTGCTTCCATAGTATTAACAATCAACATTTTTATTTTACAGCTATGAGGTTTATGTTGGGCTGAAGTGGTTGGCAATGTTGGATATATATTACATGAATTAAACAATTTTTATATATTTTTCATCGTAAGAAGTATATTTGGTATGTAATTTTGATACAAATTAAATGGGGAATGTTAGTTTTTGTTTGCGTATTTGTATTTTTTTGGTGCTATACAAAGTCAAATTGAAACTCTTCCAATTAAAGAAATCAATTGATATACAAAATTTAAGATAAGAAAATAAAGCAATCCACATACAGCATTTATTTTAGAATTCATCAAAACTGAAGTTATTAAAATCAGCTTATGAAAAATGGTTTAAAGGACTACAAGTGGAATTTGGTTTTTGCTTGAATTGACAAGATTTAACATTTTTTTTGTGTGCTGTCCATGAAATTACGTGAGAAGTTGCTAAAATCACTCCTAGCCACCCTTAGGCTGGTTTTATAACCTAATCCACAAGATGCCAGTAAGCAGTCCATGGTTGGCTTCCAATTACTGGCATTACAATCATTTGAATGTCCTATTGGCCTGGACCTATCCACAAGATGCCATTAAGTAGTCCAATGGTCAGCCTCAAAATACTGGGATTACATTCATTGGCTTGTCCCATTGGCCTGGATATATCCACAAGATGTCAGTAAGCTGTCCAATGGTCAGCCTCAAACTACTGGGATTACATTCATTGGCTTGTCCCATTGGCCTGGACCTATCCACAAGATGCCATTAAGTAGTCCAATGGTCAGCCTCAAACTACTGGGATTACATTCATTGGCTTGTCCCATTGGCCTGGATATATCCACAAGATGCCAGTAAGCTGTCCAATGCTTGGCTTCCAACTACTGACTTGACAATCATTGGCTTGTCCAATTGGCCTAAACCTGTTCACACGATGCCTGTAAGCAGTCTAATGGTTTGGACTCTAACTACTGGCATGCCAATCGTTGGCTTGTTATTTTTGCCTGGACCTGTTCACACGATGCCAGTAAGCATTCCAATGGTCGGCCTACTACTACTGGCATGCCAATCATTGGCTTGTCCTATTGGTCTGAACCTGTTCACATGATCCAGTAAGCAGTCGAATGGTCGGCCTTCAACTACTGGCATGGCAATCATTTGCTTGTCCTATTGTCCTGGACCTGTTCACAAGATGCCAATAAGCAGTCCAATGGTTGGCTTTCAACTACTGGCATGACAATCATTGGCTTGTCCTATTGACCTGGACCTGGTCACATGATGCCAATAAGCAGTCCAATGGTCGGCCTCCAACTACTGGCATGACAATCATTAGCTTGTCCAATTGGCCTAAACATGTTCACACGATACCAGTAAAGTAGTCCAATGATTGGCCTCTAACTACTGGCATGACATTCATTGGCTTGCACTATCAGCCTGGACCTATCCACATGATGCCAGTAAGCAGTCCAATGGTCGGCTTCCAACGACTGGCATGACAATCATTGGCTTGTACTATAGGCCTGGACATGCCCATAAGATGCCAGTAAGCAGTCCAATAGTTGGGCTCTAACTACTGGCATAACAGTCATTGGCTTGTTCTATAGGCCTGGACATGTATACATGATGCCAATAAGCAGTGCAATGGTTGGCTTCCAACTACTGGCATGCCAATCATTGGCTTGTATTATAAGCCTGGACATACCCATAAGATGCCAGTAAGCAGTCCAATGGTTGGGCTCTAACTACGGGCATAACAGTCATTGGCTTGTTCTATAGGCCTGGATATGTATACATGATGCCTGTAAGCAGTGCAATGGTTGGCTTCCAACGTCTGGCATGCCAATCATTGGCTTGTATTATAGGCCTGGACATGCCCATAAGATGCCAGTAAGCAGTCCAATGGTTGGGCTCTAACTACTGGCATAACATTGGCTTGTTCTATAGGCCTGGACGTGTATTCACGATGCCTGTAAGCAGTGCAATGGTTGGCTTCCAACCACTGTCATGCCAAACATTGGCTTGTCCTATTAACCTGGACCTGTCGACACTATGCCAGTTAGCAGTCCATTGGTCGGCTTCCAACTACTGTCATGCCAAACATTGGCTTGTCCTATTAACCTGGACCTGTCTACACTATGCTATTTAGCAGTCCATTGGTCGGCTTCCAACTACTGTCATGCCAATCATTGGCTCGTCCCATTGGCCTGGACCTATCCACACGATGCCAGTTAGCAGTCCATTGGTTGGCTTCCAACTACTGTCATGCCAAACATTGGCTTTTCCTATTAACCTGAACCTGTTTACACTATGCCATTAAACTGTCAAATGTTTTCTTATTTACTTATAGAGCCAAATATTATTTGTACAACCTTAGTTATATTCTTGAATATAAATATAGTTTATTAGATTGATTTATTTTTATAATACAACTAGTCTTTCAACATCAAAATTAATAGTTTAGCCTCCTTATGAGGACATACAACTTGATGAATCATTTACTGTAGGCATACAAAGACTGCTATATCATCTATGCTGTTACCTCAACCCTTCATTCAGAATATGACGTCGTAGTTCATTAGCAAGTGATATCAACCCCACTCAGCTTACAGTTTGGGAATTACCACAATTGATGGCAGGTCCCGACCCGCTATACCTTGTCTCTAATGACCTTGACTCTACCCTTATCAGTCTAATGACTGTGAAACCCATCTATATCGATCTCGTTTCACTTCATGAGATTATAAATCATTTTAAATTCTGACAAAAAAAATTTAAAACAAATATAGAACTTTCATCAGCATCCCACATTCTATAAATTACATTGACAGTATTAACGTATCGTGTTAGTTGGGATATCATACGGACTGGGTGTATAGCTATTGTCTCCTTGACAAACTGACGTAATTTCTTTAACCTTTTACTTTCCCGAATCATTTTTAGTTTATGTTATATTTTATAAGTTTATATGTTGTTTTACACACTCTTTTTGTAACATTTGTACATGTAAATTATTAATTCCCTCATCACATACCCATTTATAATTTAAGTAATTTATTTGTCCTTTTGTTTGATTTGATAAAATAGGCTATACACTCAATAAAACAAAAAATACGTGTTCACATTAACCCACCCTTAAACTTATATTGTATTTCCCCACCCATCTATTCTTTCACCTACTGATGTACCCGTTCTTACCCACCCTCCCACCCTTATATGTACAGTAGTTTATAGATCAACCATGTCATAGGAAGATTTTGTACATGCAATCACTAAAAAATTGTACGTTCATAATATGCATTATTCTATGGTTTATCTAATCGTAACAAATTGTTTCACATAAAATGTATCTGAAAATATAATTATATATTTTGTCTACAACAAAATACAAAACCCTGTACAAGGGAGTAATACTTCAGTATAGTTGGTATACTATTTAGTATGGTACTTGATATTGTTAACGTCAATATTCCTTAGTAAGTCCATTTATAAATTAGGATCTTACGTTAATTTATTTTAATACTGACGTTTGCAATACAATTTATTTCATATTGTTTATGCAATAAAAGATATTTATTATTATTATTATTATTACTATAATATTTATTACTATTTCCAATTGTGTGTATTGACTTACCTTAAAGAGGCAGATAGATTTATGAGTTTTAAAGAAATTCCTAATCCACAGTGAGTAAATATCTTGTTTGGGTTAAATAGGATTAGGAATGTTATAACGTTAGAGCTCCAATTAAAGACTGTATTTACAGCAATACAGTTGGTTTCAAATCTTCATTCTTTCTTTTTGAACAAACTTAATATTTTACTTACACGTTCACAACGGCCTGCAGGCCTCCTGGATTTTGTTTCTGAGTTATATTTTATAAGGTGTTTAATGCACTTAATTTTTATGTTTAGTTACATTAAATTTAATAATTTTACGATTTACAACAAATCCAAAAACAGTTTATATTTAACCTGAAAACTAGCCCACTCATGGCATTTTGTTATTTTGTTGCGCTATCCAATCTACATATATTTGTAATATACATCATAATCTAAACCAAAACCTAAATTTAATTTTTATGAATCAAGTATTTTATCGTATGCACTGCTACTTTAGGAGATAATCTGAAAAAGAGGGAATTTCATGAAATATCTTAAATGAATTTAAATAATGGCTAGGGGATTCATTTGCAAGTCCATTTTTCTTCCCGGGGTTATTGAGAGACCGGAATTAATCGTTAAATCCGCTGTAAAATTTAGGCAGTAGTCTACGGAATGTATTTTATAAATGAAATTAGAATTATACTTTTAAGTTTTTTTCATTAGAATTATTGCTATTCTGTAGATAGCTCACATATGGTGATAAAAACCACATTCAGCAACAGTTGGTGCATTTTCATGAAACAGTTTTTTTGTTTTAACAATATATATTCAGTTTAATATCTGGTAGTATAAATAGGACACTCTTTCTTCTTAGCTTAACAAAGGTTTATGTATGAAGTTATCGATTAACTTACCTGTTCTGTGATTTTTTCCTGTTGAAAGCTTAACATTATTTCAATTTATGCACAATTTGCCAACGTCTCTAACGTATCTAACTGCTTCTGCTTCAAAAGTGAGCTATTCGTGTTGTTACGGGTGCTGCGGTGGATGAACACTGCAAACCTATTTTCATTAAAATGTCTTGTATTACAGTTTACTGTCTTGTTGTGTTAAATTTGCTCCTACAAACAAAGGCTAAATTAACTGATCTTGAACTGAGAAGTGAAATCCACACACACAGAACTAGGCAGAGGCACATGATCGACATTCCTTATGTTAGATTAAGACATACCCAGAGAGGTCCTTTTATTCTTGGCTGTAGACTAATGAACAAATTGCCTTGTACAGCTCGGAACCTGTCAGATTCTAAATTCAAAAGAGGTGTGGTGGGACTATTATTGGCAAATCCTTTATACTCATTCCAAGAGTTTTTCAACCTGCCGAACACTACTGTAAGTAGGTTTTTTAATAAAATAGGTTAAGAAAGATACTCAATTACAAATTGCTTGTAACCTGCTAGGTTAAGTGTAGTCTTAATCATAATTTGTTTTTGACATTTCCAATTGCATGCATTGTACCATGTTTAAAGGAATAAATCATTCTTATTATTATTCTATTCTTATTCTTCTCATCTTCAGACAATTTGACACTTTGGAAATCAACTTAATATTCTATTGTGATGACCCACTCACCCACTACTTTACGTACAGAAGTTATAACCCTCCCACCCACTACTTCACGTACAGTAGTGATGTCCCTCCCACCCACTCATCCACGTACCGTAGTAAGCGAGGTTCCGATACACCAAGGGTAAGAAGTAAAATGTAATTGAATCATATTACAACTGAATGGTAGGCCTACTAGTGGGATGTAACTTATACAACACACAGTATACACGTTTTCTTTAGGTTCAGTACGTTGTAAACCCGTAACATAGTTGACTACTTTATGGTAAACAATATTACATTTTAAAGTCTGAACTGTACTGCTTTAGGGTTAGATACATCTCTGCAGTAAATGTTGCGCTATTATTGATTTTCCAGTATTAAAATAGAGTTCAATATCTGAGAGTAAGTAAAATTACATCAGTAACAACATCAGCTAAACAACTGTACAATATTTAAATAAGGTTACTCATTGCAGTTCATGGTATTTCCATCCCTGAGTGGAATGGTCACAGTACATGAATTATTTGATATGAATTAACTCACCCGTATATATCTAGCTTTAACTGTCATATCGGCCTATTGCCAATAAAACCTGGGAATGGCAAAAGTCATATACCTTTTGAAACATTGTATTTATTTTATAAACCCAAGAAACAACAAAAATCTCCAAAAGTTAATAACCATAAAAATTTAAATTGCGTAAAATAAATGTCATACATAAAATAAGGCTTAATAATGATTCGTTTGACATATGCTATTATAAGATATCCAAATAATAATGATTATAATGTAAAAATGATAATATTTACATAAAAACAAGTTAAAAAATAATTAAGTTTCATTATGTATTTAATTTAAATTAATGTTCAGACTATTATGTATTTTTAGTCCACCCTCCCACCCACTCCTACACATACTGTAGTGACGACCCTCCCACCCACTCCGTCACGTACAGTAGTGATAACCCTCCCACCCACTCCTACACATACTGTAGTGACGACCCTCCCACCCACTCCGTCACGTACAGTAGTGATAACCCTCCCACCCACTCCTACACATACTGTAGTGACGACCCTCCCACCCACTCCGTCACGTACAGTAGTGATAACCCTCCCACCCACTCCTACACATACTGTAGTGACGACCCTCCCACCCACTCCGTCACGTACAGTAGTGATAACCCTCCCACCCACTCCTACACATACTGTAGTGACGACCCTCCCACCCACTCCGTCACGTACAGTAGTGATAACCCTCCCACCCACTCCTTCACATACTGTAGTGACGACCCTCCCACCCACTCCGTCACGTACAGTAGTGATAACCCTCCCACCCACTCCTTCACATACTGTAGTGATGACCCTCCCACCCACTCCGTCACGTACAGTAGTGATAACCCTCCCACCCATTCATTCACATACTGTAGTGATGACCCTCCCACCCACTCCGTCACGTACAGTAGTGATAACCCTCCCACCCATTCATTCACGTGATACGTTGCCCATCAGGAATTAATTGAAAAATAGTTTTGACCCTCCACTAATTTTCAATTATTTAATTTATTTGTTACTTTCCGGAATAAAAATAAATATTAAGAATTAAATACCTAATAGCACTGACGCTGTATACTTAGATGTTAGCATCTCTGATTAGGGGAATAAATTAGGCTAACTCCGTAACTTGGAACTTTGAAGGTCAAGTTTATTTAGCTCTGAAATAAATTGTTTTTAACACCCAAAAATGTTTCACAGTCAGAATATTCTGAGCAATTTTAAAATTCTCAATCTTTAGTTGATTTGAAATTCAGTTTTAAACTAAATACATTGTTCTTTTTTTAGTTAGTAAAAACTTGTTAAAGTGAAAATAATAATTTGGTTTAAAAATGTTGCTTGATTTTGATACAGTATGTAAATATTTGTTAGTACAACAAGGTAGATAGTAACTAGATAAGGACTATGAGATTGTTGCCTGAGACCTACAATAACATAGTATCATGTAGTTCAGTAATGGGGGATAGGGGGGGACATTTTCCATTTTCATCCCACAATCAGGCTCACTATCTAAACAGCATTATTTTATATTTGATTGTTTATACTAAATAAGCAATGCTACCTCGCATGAAAAAGTAGATACTATTATCTAATATATTTGATAGACACATTAAAACTTATCAAACGCTATTTTATAAGTCAGAGCATAAAGTACCGTTGTAGTTGGTTGCAGAGCAATGGGTGTATAAATTAGATCTCATAGATGTCTAGAATGGCACAATAAAAATACGAGTAGATAAAAGCCATCGTACAAACCTACATACACTTTTATGTAGGCCTAAACCTAAAGTATATCACTCATATACAATACACTAAGAAATACAAACAAGTGAAATATAACAACTAACTGTGGTACACAGAGTATTATAATTTACTCGTATTTGTTATTGGAATTTTTACTAAGAAAAATGTAAGAAGCATTTACGTCACCGTAGATATAATACATTAAGAACAGGGACATCTCAGAGTAAAAAATGTATTGACTTAATCAAGATTATTTGAAAATAATATAAACATCTATCAACATTAACATTTTGTGGTTGAGTGTAAGAAAGGACTGAATATTCCTAACCTCGTCACTAAAATAAAGACTTTTTCATTCATTCATTCAATCATTCATTAATTAGGTAAAACATGTATAAAATAAGTTATTTCCTAATTATATAACAATTTATTTTAGGATAAACAAAAATATACATTACTTTTTAAATTGATTAAAACATTATTCACAAAAAATGATTCACTTTTAATTAAAGAAAAAAATAAAACCATTGAGGATTCCAAGTTAAAAGCAAAGCAGGTGGACTTTGAATGCCGATATCTTCCCTCATCTTTAAAACCCATTAGTAAATTATTTATTTCAACTGCAATAGAGTGTGGTACGACCCAATATACTACTTTTTCAATGTTTTGTTAGTTATAAAACTGTTAGCTCTTTATATAAATAAATCTTCAATATCTTGACAAATAAAACATTCTGTGTTGACTCAGCAACGTGAGCCGATTGGAAGGTACGACTTACACGCTGGAACTTTGGCCGTCTGAAACCGATTAAAAGAACGTCCCGCAAGGTATTGGATTAATATATTTACCGATGTGGTGGCTCAGTGGCTGAGGCTTCGGACTGTGGAGGCCGAGGCCCAAGGTTCGAATTCTCTATTAAGCAAACGGTTGGTACTTCACTCGTTAAATAAAGACTGCAGGCCCACGGGAACTGTCGAGGGAAGCTTAATTGTATTAATATATTTACCGGTGTGGTGGCTCAGTGGCTGAAGCTTCGGACTGTGGAGGCCGAGGCCGAAGGTTCGAATTCTCTACTAAGCAAACGGTTGGTACTGCACTCGTTAAATAAAGACTGCAGGCCCACGGGAACTATCGAGAGAAGCTTAATTTTAAAAATTGGAAAACCATATTAAATTTTATTATAAAGTACAATGTTTCTACAAGTAAAGAAAGTAATTTATGACTGTTTTTGAAAGATAATAAACATATCAAAATGCCAAGTAAATTGTGCCCAGAATACCTTTCGTTCATAGGGCACATGGTACGTTTTGTGATTTCTTGTAATCTACTAAAAAACTCTAATCTAAATAAAAACTAATTAAAAACTCATTTATGCCTTCATTACAAATTATTTCATTATTTTTTTAAGCAATTGCTTTGTTTTGGTAAGCAAGCAAACATTTAGATTATACTTCTTTTCGTTTCGATTTTAGTTCTTATAGGGAAATTTTCTCAATCCCTATTGGGACTAATGGATACCCAAATATCCCTTTACGTTTGTTTGGTAAGTTCTGAATTGCAAACACATAACCCACCCGCCCACCCATACACATACAGTGGTACTGACCCACCCGCCCACCCATAAACATACAGTGGTACTGACCCATACGCCAACCCATACACATACGGTGGTACTGACCCACCCACCCACCCATACACATACAGTGGTACTGACCCACACGCCAACCCATACACATACAGTGGTACTGACCCACCGACCCACCCATACACATACAGTGGTACTGGCCCACCCACCCACCCATACACATACACATACAGTGGTACTGACCCACCCGCCCACCCATACTCATACGGTGGTACTGACACACCCGCCCGCCCATACACATACAGTGGTACTGACCCACCCATACACATACAGTGGTACTGACCCACCCGCCCACCCATACACATACGGTGGTACTGACCCACCCGCCCGCCCATACACATACAGTGATACTGACCCACACGCCAACCCATACACATACAGTGGGTACTTATATTTTATTTTTATGATTATATTTTATTAAGCCTAACTGATTAAATTTATTTGTTTTATAAATTTGAAGTGTAGTTTGTTTGAGAGTAAGTGAAACTTAAACTGCAATCCTTGTTTCATGAAAATATGACGAATATGACTTCACGATATAACCTCCTTTAATTCATAACGTTTTTGACAAGCATTTTAGTAAGCCGTTAAACAGATATCTATCGATGTTGTGCCACCACCATCATGTATCAAACTTACCTTTGCATCTCGGACACGTAATTTTTGTATAGAATACAAATATATGGCACTAACACTATTATATTGTTTAGATATAGTGTTAGATCCATATCGTTGCTTTCATTAATGTTGATAAATTCATAATAGGGTAATTAAAAGCTTTGCACCATATCAATAAGATCTTGATTTTCATAATTTTACTTTTTCTCGTTATGTTACCCATTAAAAAACTATACGTATTTCATACTATACTTGTAATTATTTGTATACTATTAGAAATTGGAATACATGTAACTGCATTTTTCAACATTTTATGTGTTTATTCCTCAAGAATTATCATAAAAATAATCTTTAAATAAACATTTTACATAAACTGATTTTGCTAAAATTTAAAGTTATATAACTGGGAAATTAACTTTTACAAAGGATTATGAAATATTGTCTGGGATAACCAAATTAGGTTATTAGGGAGATTTCTGGAACCTTACTAATTACTTCACCACTTCTGAGAAAGTTCGTTTGTCAAAAGTCTGTAAGCTCCTCAGTCTCCAAGGGAGTTCTTTGAGAATATTGTTAGAATATTTATTTTTGTGAACTAATTTTAAAAGTCTTATTTAATAAAACATTTTGATCTACATATTTATCCTTAAAATAGATATAACTTTTTGTAGATTAGAGAGATAAAATGTTAATCAACATTATAGATTCTACATGTGACAAACACAGTCCATTGACTTCAACATTGCCATTGGTATTTCTCTCCTGTAGGGCATAGCTATAAAATGGTTATAAAATAGCTATAAAATGGTTAAAGAATGACTCTCTGCTCTGGGTCGCTTCATTTGTTTTGCACTATTCTCTTCCCTTCTTTATTTTATCCATTGGTTGGTATTTCTGCTTTTTCTTTCTTTAACTTTCTCTACAATTCCCTTGCTAACTATTAAACAAATTTTCATTACATGTCCTCAGTAATTTTATTTTATCTTACTTATAACCTTAACCATTTTCTCTCTTTACCTAACTCACTTATTTCCAAAACAGAGAAGAAAAAAGAGAGGGCTTTCTGTCACGATTGCAGACAACTACTCAGTGGCGGTTATAATTTAAACCGGTAGACAGCGCTTACATATAAAAACTTATGTTTCTCGACAGGGGTGGAAGTGGTTACAGAGAGGAGGATACATCTCGTCCCATCCACCAGAGTATGCTGTCAATTTTTTATTCATTTTGTTTTATTAGCCTCCAGAACTGTTATATTATAGAAATAATACTGGTTAAATTACCTTTTCTTTTCTGTCAACAGTTCTTCAAACGTAATCTGCTATGTACATTTCGAAGCATAGAGCTTCATCTTCAGGCTTTCCAAAAACGTCACTATTTACATTACACTAAACATTAAAAACATTTAAAATATAAACTATAAACATTTAAACATATTAACATAGCACATTTGCCGGCCGGCGATAGTGTGTAATGTTTAGTGTAATGTAAATAGTGACGTTTTTTGGAAAGCCTGATGATGAAGCTCTATGCTTCGAAATGTACATAGCAGATTACGTTTGAAGAACTGTTGACAGAAAAAAAAGGTAATTTAACCAGTATTATTTCTGTCAATTTTTGAAGAGATTGTAGCAGGGAGAGAAAGAGAGAGAGAAAGAGAGAGAGGGAGAGAGAGGGAGAGAGAGAGAGAGAGAGAGAGAGAGAGAGAGAGAGAGAGAGAGAGAGAGAGAGAGAGAGAGAGAGAGAGAGAGAGAGAGAGAGAGAGAATTAAGAGAGAATTTAGTTTCGAAGGGTTACAAGGGGGTTGGCTATGGTGCTGTCGCAGATTTCAGCCACGGCTAACTAGAAAATTTACCACTCTATACACATTCAGTGCACTACTAGATGTGACCTCTGTTACTTCCCTCACTGTGATACCAACTACCTTATTTGATATCTTCTTTATATTATTTTTTCCTTCTCCAAAACTGACTATGGTTTATTAAATAGGGTTACTATATAAGAATATTAAGGCTTACAGTGGTAATGACCCACCCACCCATACACGTACAGTGGTATTGACCCACCCACCCACCCATACACATACAGTGGTATTGACCCACCCACCCACCCACCCATACACATACAGTGGTATTGACCCACCTACCCACCCATACACGTACAGTGGTATTGACTGTGTACCAATGTTCAATACCAATGTTCGTGTATGGGCGGGTAGGTCAATACCAATGTTTGTGGGCGGGTGGGTTAATATTAATGTTTGTGTGTGGGTGGGCGGGTGGGTCAATACGATGTTTGTGTATTGGCGGGTGGGTGGGTCAATACCGATGTTCATGTATGGGCGGGCGGGTGTGTCAATACCAATGTTTGTGTATGGGTGGGTGGGTGGGTCAATACCAATGTTTGTGTGTGGGCGTGCGGGTATGGGAGCATTAAGATAAGTCAGAAACGCTTTATGATAAGCACATTTCCTTCATTCCTTCACATTCCACACATTGAATAATTTACAATTATTCAACCTAAATACTTCAACTCCAGTGTCAACTCCAGGTTCAACTCCAGTTTCTATTAAGAGTAATTTGTGTGTTTACTATATCATATAATTTGTAATGGACTTTTAATTCAAGGTCCTAGCTGAACAGAGATAATATTCTGGCACCCCAGAGTATATAATTGCCCAAGCAGAAGTCTTAGCTACGCAAAATTGTTTAAACATAATAAAACTACAACTTACAAATAATGAATCTATATGTTAAACCCATATCTTTATCTAGGTTCATGATTAACTCACGATTCAATATTAAATGTGTTATTAATTACATTTCTCCGTCCAGACAATGGACTAATTTGGCTAAACATTTAGAGTGCACGTTCTAAAATCGATTGGCACTCAAGCATGATTCTTCACAAGTAATTTTATAAGCCTCTTAACTTTGAAATAACGTTTCGTTGTACATGTTGAACACATATGAGTCGTCTAGGTAGCAGTCATTTACTTCTAATCTCATGAAATGTGTTCTCGCTCCCAAGCTCCTTAAGTGCTAAGCAGTGAATAGTTCCGACATGTGCATTCTATTATCTAGGACTAAGAGGATTATGGTAGTAATTATTTAATACAGTATGGTCTGCATTTCACTAATTTATTAATTAATATTCGCATCTTATAACATGTAAATACTCTTTCACTTACTTTCCAATTATGTTACGTGAAATAGAAAAAATTTTAATTACAAAACTGATAATATTCAGAAATGTTCAACTAGTATTAATCTTTTTTGCTTAAACAACCACACTACTAACAATAAAATAGTTCGTATTGTTTTTTATTACTTAATTTCTTCATTAATGTGATGTTTTTACTCCGGTTTTCATATGATGTAAATAATTTACTACCAAAGGAAATGGTTTGGCTATTTGCCTTGCAGGTTTGTAAGTGACACAAAATCATAATATATATTATACATCAGGATATTTTCGTGATATACTCTTATAATAAATTTAATAAAAAATGTCCACTTCTGAAGTCAAATTTTAATGGGTCCAACAAGAATAATATGGGAATAATGCAAAATATTTATATTTATCATTAATTGAAGCTATTAAAGTTATATTTTTTTGAATATGTTATAGTTATAATTTTTTGAAGACATTATAATTATCATTACTTGGAGACATTAAAGTTATCACTGTTTGACGCTATTGAAGCTATTATTAATCTGAAATTATTATAGTTATTATATAGAAACTACATCATGCAGCGTAACAAATTAGTTATTTTTTTAACATTACATAGCTAACTACATTAAATAACTCGAGTAAGTGGAAGTTACAAAGTACCCCTTGACAAAAGGCTTCCATTACACACAAATATACTCTATGTAAATTATTAAGTCTTACTTAGTTTTTGATAACCACTCTACAAATTCACGTTTCGCATGACTGGACACAAATTTATAATCAGTCAAACATGAAATACTTTAGATACATTAGGTTACACATTTACATAGAATTATCGTCTTAATAAATATTAATTAACTCAGTAAACGAAACGAAGTAACGTGATCATCTAAGGTGTCGTAAATTAAATAATGTATTTAATATAAGGTACATAAACTTACTTAATAAATATACTATTAAGTTTATTAAGAATAGCCCATATGTACAAGATCACACGTGGATGCGCTAGGTGGCCGTGTACTTGTAATAACTGACAGGTGGCGTCGTTCCCAACCACCTTAAGTCTTAAGCAGGGAATTGCACATATATATGTGGGGAATTATATGTGGGACTAAATGGAAACTTAACATCATTTAATGTGTCCTGTAGTATAATTTTTTTAACGAATATTTTGTATTTTATAGACGAGTCTGTTTTTATGTAAAACTTTCTAATAACAAATATTGTGCTAAGAGATTATTATTGATATTTTTTTTGAAAATGAAAACAAGTAAATCAGTTTAAAACTAATTACTCGTATTACCGAGTGAATTATAAAACAATTAAAACAAATATAAAAAAACATTTAATATAATTTTTCATATTTATATCTCTTATAACCTTTTCCTTACACTGTAATGGCTTTTATATCTAGAAAATGTATTTTAATTGTATGTCCCACACACTATACTAGTACAGTGGTATCGACCCACCCAACTACCCATACACGTATGGTGATGTTAAAATAACAAATCAATATTTTTGTTAATTTGTTCCGTAACCAAAAGTTTTGTATTTTCTGTTATACAGGGTGTTTCACGAAAGGTGTCTCAAACGCATTATGGGCGATCCATTTGACCAAGAATTTGCTGTAAAGACCACCCAAAAAAAAAAAAAAAAAAAAAAAAAAAAAACTATATGCGTAGAATGAAATACAAATATTTTCATTATTGTTAGACTTCAGCATTGAGGTTCCAGGGTTCGAATCTTTAAATATTTTAATGCAAACATATAGCATGTGGCATATCATATTGAAGGTATTAACGCCCTGAGTATTTTGGTGTAATCAGATTTGAGACTTATACGATTCAAAATGGTGGCTAAAAGTATGTAAAAAATAGCAAATTCTTTTTTTTATCGCTAAATGCACAGCTTAATCTTAATATAAAATCCGAAAATAGTTCTGAATTTCTAAGAAAAGTCTCTTTAAAAATGATACCCAATATGGTTCAGCTTTACAATATTCTATCCATTTTGTTTTTTTTTCATTTTTGACAATATTGAAAACACTAAAAGTCAAAAATATTAAATAGGAAGACCAGGCTTGTTGCATACCAAATAAAAGAGCGTAAAAAACTGAAAAAGTTTATATCCAAACAATAGGTCTAACTTGAATGGTAACTAAATTGTGGCTAAACACTTTAAATTTGTTAGCATTTATTGTGTTTGGGCATACGGTGCACTCCTACTTATTATTTGCTGATTAAATCGATCAGCTGATTTTGCCTATTATTGCAACAAAGTATGTGTACTCTATTAATTTTATTGCTTGTAACCAAACACATGTTATACAAACCTTGCAGTTGTGGTTCTATACTAAAAGTTTCAGTAAATTTGTGAGGAATTGTTTAGTAATATTTTTTGTATTATCAATTTACTATGTTTTTGTTTTAATTTGCGTTTTTTATTGGTTTATGTTTAATCTCTTTTTACTTTTTTGAGTTTTCAATGGTTTTTGTTAACTTTCTTTTTTACAATTTTTAGTTTTAAATTTCATTTTTTTACTGTGTATATAAATCTCATTTTTTGTAAAATACCATACGTAAATGAAGAAGCATTTAGCTTGTTAATGGTTTTGGGCGAGCGTCTTACCAATTTCAGGGCTGCTGAAAGGCTTGATTCTGAACGATACCCTGACAGAACCTATCAAAGTTATAAAAGTTTTGAGCGCTTAGCCAATAGAGTACGAAAAACAGGACAAGTTCAGGTCTCTAATCATAAAAGACGGGACTCTGTTGTAAAACAACAGAGGTCAGCTGATATTTTAGCTGCGGTAACAATTGATCCTCAGGTGTCTACTCGGCGCCTTGAAAGAGACTCTGAAGTTAGTAGATTTACTATGAGCAGGATCCTTAAAGACAATAGTTTCCAGCCGTATCACATTTCACTCTACCAAGAACTTAAAGCAAATGATCATTTGCACCGCATTAACTTCTCACAATGGGCCCAACAAATTATTAACAATAATCCAAAATTTCATTTTAATGTATTTTGGACTGATGAGGCCACATTTAAAAATAATGGAAAAGTTAATAGACATAACATGCACTATTGGAGCCCTACTAATCCTCATCGGGTTAGGGAGGTGAATCACCAAAGGCAATGGTCATTGGTCACTGAACATCTGGTGTGGTATACTCGATGGGCATATATAATATATTTGGTCCTTACTTTTCTTATGGACATTTAACAGGGGAATTGTACAACAACTTCCTAAACAATGAATGTTTAGTTTTACTTAACGATATTCCCGTAGATAGACAGCGACAAATGTGGTTGGCGACATTACCACCTTGGCGTAAGATTCACTCTCACTGCTATGTTTGCAGGGCATTGGATTGGGAGAGGGGGTCCAGTACCCTGGCCGGTGAGATCTCTAGATCTTACCTGCATAGACTATTACCTGTGGGGTAGATTCAAGGATATTGTTTATAAAGGAGCTCCTGCATCAAGAGAGAACATGAAAGATAGAATAAGAGAAGCATGTGCACAAATAAGTAGAGAAGAAGTAATCCATGCTATTGAAGCTTTCCCTACAAGGATTGAAAAGTGTATTGAAGTAGATGGCGGACTCTTTGAGCACCTATTACAGTGTAGAGGGCAAATGAATCAGCTTGCTTAGTTAAACCAGATCGTAACAACAAATTTAAAGTTTTTAGCCACAATTTAGTTATCATTCAAGATAGACCTATTGTTTAAATATAACATTTTTTCAGTTATTTGGTATGCAACAAGCCTGGTCTTCCTATTTAAAATTTTTTACTTTTGGTGTTTTCAAAATTGTCAAAAATAAAAAAATAAAACAAAATGGATAGAATATTGTAAAGTTGAACCAAATTGGGTATCATTTTAAAGAGACTTTTATTAGAAATTCAGAACTATTTTTGGATTTTATATTAAGATTAAGCTGTGCATTTAGCGATAAAAACAAAAATTTGCTATTGTTTTTATACGTTTGGCCGCCATTTTGAAACGGATAAGTAAAACTCAAATCTAATTACACCAAAATACTCAGGGCGTTAATTAATTTAATATGATAAGCCACATGCTATATGTTTGTAATAAAATATTTTAAGATTCGAACCCTGGACCCTCAATGCTGAAGTCTAACAATAATGAAAATATTTGTATTTGATTCTACGCATGAGGTTGGGGGGGGGGAGGAACTCTACAACAATGTTCTTTCTTGGTCAAATGGATCGCCCACAATGCGTTTGAGACACCCTGTATATTACGATACGTTGTTTAAGAGATATGTACGTAGACTCGATCGAACTTAAGTGAAATTTACAGCTTATAAATTAAAGTTTCATTGTGATTTGCATTTTAAAAAGATAAAACAATCCAATTCAGTACAAGGTACAGAAATATTAAAGGACCACTTATTACTGTCATAGTGGCTTTAACTGAATGCCAGAAGCGTAATTATAAACTTTTAATTGAACCTGTTTGTGTAACTTATCACACACGTATCCATTGATAAAACTACAGCATTAATTGGATCCATCTATCATTTTATAAGGATATTAAGAGCCAAATGTTTACAAACTTTTAATTACATTAATTTCAATAAAACGTCTTTAATTGCTTAGCTAAATAATATATTATTGTCAAATTCACTATTTCTACCACATAATAAATTGAGATTTTTTTCAAAATCGTTCAAATATGAAGGTGATTTTAACTGGCATTGGTTGTATAATTTTAAAAGATATATATAATTTATACAATTAATAAGTGAGAGCTAAATATAATTAGAAAACTCGGCTCACTATGTTCTACCATATTTTTATCTGATCTTAATTAAAGTTATTACATGGTTTTCTTCTATATAATACAGTTTTTAGGGCAAGCTATTTCAATCACTATTTATTCATACAAATAATATATTTCATTAGCCTTTAATGAAATACTTTCATTAACCATTCGCTTAAACATACTTGATTACAGTAAAATTACAATCATATCCAACAATAACATTGGGGCCGTTAAAATAAACAATCAATTAAATGTGGGATGTAAACTTTCATGTTATGTATTCACTCTTGGTCATAATATCATTCACATGATAACAGTTAAAACATTATAGTTCTGAAGTAAAACTTTCGGTTATAATGAAATATGCTGATACAAAAATAACGTGATACATCAGTATTGTTAATTACAAAGCCATCGTTATTTGAAGCCACGAAACAACAAAAGTGAGTGTAAATAACAGAGATATCGCTGGCAGTAAGTTAATAAAGTCGGTTCATTACGAACATCTGTTGACCCTCGCCTCGTAAAATGTCCCGTTTGTTTTGCAGATATTATCATTCTACAGTATGAACTGTATTGTAATATGCTCTTTATATAGATGAATGTTTGGTGGGGGACAAATTATTGTGTTTTATGAGGATATGAATAGAATTTTGCTCTTTATATTAATTAGTACATATTTTCATTCATAACACTAAAAAATAAACACATTTGCTTTTTTATAATCCCATGCACTCAAAGTCAGGCTAAAGTTTGCAACAATTCACACGTTGCCGCCACTTTTCTCAAGATCTTGACTTTTAGCCCAAGTCATTGAAATAAATACATGCTGCATCACTAACGTTGTTGCCGAAAATGTCTTCGTATCTCTCTTTAACAGCGTTGACTAGTTTAAAGGCTTGTATTTCCCTAAGCTCTTTGATGTAAGGAGGGCTGGTGAAAACAATTACTGGTTTTCCTTTCCTGTTTTTTTGTTTATTTATTTTTTGTATTTTATTGTTGACGGATCAATAGTCTTCTTTATTGATGATAATGACTAAAAATAATATGCAAATAATGTGTGATTGGCCATTAATATATCATCAAACATTTCTCACTCGTACATCTCGAGAAATAAATTTGTTTTGACCAGAATATTTTTCAAATTCGAGTATTAGGTAAACAGACATATCAAATTAAAAATGTAGGATTACATTACGTAAAGATAGTAGTTATAAACAAAAAAATATGTGTGGTTAAAAAGAATATTTTTTCGATTTTTATTTCATACAAAACTCTACTTCAACGGAATACGTTATTTTATGTTTCTACAAAACATAAACATGATTTCAACTGCTTTTGATAAACAGTTCAAGATTCTGTAAGTGACTAGAAAGCACATAAATAACAATTAATGTGATATTTATTTATTCGATTTATTTAACTATTTGTATCAGTTCTTAGGGATTTGTAGTCCATAATCTATATGTATAAAACATTACATATTATAAGTCTATTAATACACAAACAATTTCTTCACTTACCAACAAACCAAATTCATGCTCAACTAATCTTGGAGGTTCTAAAACCATCACTGTCATTAAAGACACTGCCTTCTTTATTATTTGAACTGAAAATTAGTTTCAAGAATGTATACAATAATGTGTAATGGTCATAAATATTTCTGTGCCCACTCGCCTTGGACTCTCAACACAATTATAAACAAAGCAACTTAATGCACCGACACAGATACTAGACCAGGCTAACCCTTAATACCTAAGTAAACGTAAATTAACAATGAAAAGCACAATTTAACAATTTATCATTACACTAGCTGGCGGACTCTCCTGGAACTTACTACCACTTCTTTTGGACCATCCACAACACGCACCTCCTCAGCTCGCAAATACCTCTCTGGTTCTAACACAACCTCTTTCAGAACATCAGCAACTCCTCATCCACTGGCTAACTGGTCAGCAGACGACCGGCATGTTTCCCATTATGCAGTATCTTAATGATTAACAAAAAAATATACTGTGCTATAAAAATGTTTAAAGTATGCTTTTAAGTTACAATAAAATGTTATATTTTCTACTTTTTCATGTTCCCCAACGTGTACTAAACGGCGGCAGCTGATGACGAGTTTGAACAGAATACATGCACGAGTCAGTGTCACACTCGTATCATATAATGTACACAATACAAGCATGAGTCAGTGTCACACTCGTATCATATACTGTACACAATACGTACACGAGTCAGTGTCACACTCATATCATATACTGTACACAATACGTATACGAGTCAGTGTCACACTCGTATCATATACTGTACACAACACATACACGAGTCAGTGTCCCACTCGTATCATATACTGTACACAATACGTACACGAGTCAGTGTCACACTCATATCATATACTGTACACAATACGTACACGAATCAGAGTTACACTCGTATCATATACTGTACACAATACGTGTTTTACTTCAATGCTTATAATTCTTACCACAATCAGGCTATAATTTTCACTATATTTGAAAATGATATAATTTTTGTATGGTACGCGTTCATATTAATTTGTTATATTGTTATTAGAAAATGGTAATGAATAGACATTATCTATTGTATGTGGGCTACCATTATACTAAAATATTGTTAGGCGATGCAAGTGAACAATAATTAGGATTTATAGGCTTTCATAATGCAATTAGAGGCATAGCCAAACAACCCGAGAAAACTGACACAGCACGTTCAACGGAATTTCTTTGGCTAGGCAAGACAGTACAGTTGTAGCCGGGTTTCTCCTGAAATAGGACTCAGGACGGTTACTCATTTCGTATCTCTTACTACAGAATAACACGATATATATTTCTTTGTGTGTTTTTTACTTCTTGGGTGGTTGGTGATTCAGTTGAGATCATGTAACTTAAAATATCCAATACAGTGGTACGTGTAGGGGCGGGTGGGTGGGTCAATACCAATGTACGTGTAGAGGTTGGTGAGAGGGTCACTACTAATGTACGTGTAGAGTTGGGTGGTTGGGTCACTACCAATGTACGTATAACATTTTCTGGTGTTAAGGTACTATCTACAATATTTACAAGATAACCAGAAGTTTCGCCCGTACGCCTCATAGAAACTACTGAGGGTGCCACATCACAATATGGGCGAAACGTCTGGTTATCTTGTAAATATTGTAGATATTGATGCAGTTGTCACCGGAAAATGTAGATTCTAGTTAAAACTTCAATGTTTTATGGTTTTTGGTAAGCAAAACCTCTACTACTACGTCTCGCTGTGTTTTGAACCATCCTTGAAATGAAGGATTTCACAATATGTTGAAGGAATCAGCATCACCTTTTTGTTGTTACAAAGATGAGTACAATATGTTATTGCAAGATTCTAAATATTCAATTTTATTTATGTCTAGAGAGGTTATTGGGCTAGAGAGGTTCGACAGAAGGACGTGTAATGTACGAATTGTCAGTTTTAATAATATTTCATAAATTAATTTACGTTGTTCGTATTAATTTAAAAATCTGGCTGGGTTAAACTTAGACAACAATATAATGATCAAATCTTACAACGTCAATTAGTTTGTCAATGATCATTAAATATGTCCATTCAGCTCACTTCCATCAAGTATTTCGTTTCATGTCACATTAAATGTAGAATGTTTAGTTATTATTATCATCATTATAAACCTATAAAATATATATAAAATATTGTACACTACATTAAAAAATAGACAGAACACATAAACAAATCCATATGGAAAGAAGTTAGAGAGTAGAACAAGTATTGGACACTACTGGTTCTACCCGAAGAAATAACAATGTCTATAAGCAGATAAGCCTAACTTTCACTTTCTCTGGTGAAGAATATCTTATTCATGCTTATGTATTTTCTATGAGGTTCTAATTTAAACATTATTCGTATTATGTAATTTAATTATAATGCTTTATAACATTTTATTTTTAACTTGTGTGAATATGTCCTTCGAAATAATTTGTTATTTATAGTATTTTATATATATATATATAGTATATCCCTTGAATTTGCATTAAGCTTGAGGGATAAGTTAATAAACTGTTCGATAAAATGTAAAACATCTATAATAATACTTAAATAAATAAATAATTATTACCAAATATTCCATTCAATTAACTTCCCAATAGTTTGTATATAAGTAAAGCAAACGTTAAGGTATCATCCTAGAAGGTTTAGCAATAAATATTTCAGTATACAGTTTTAAAAGCTAAAGTTTATAAGGACAAGATAACTTGCAGTCCACCCCTTCTACCATTGAAGGCTCCACTTTAAAAAGTACAGTAAATGGAACGAGGAAAGTGTTTACTCCCATATAATTACTTCCTTCAGCTGTCACAAAAGGAAGGCGTTTGATGAAAGACACCAAACTCAGATTATTTCGTGTCTAATGTTATGCTTAATATTATATACTTTGTTCATTTTTCTTTATAATTTTTACTTTTTCGTTTCCAAGCAAATTTTAATAAATTTACTACAAGTTTCTCGTACTGTTTTGATTTCATGGTTTAAGAAGATTTACTCTAAAATACTGTAAAACGAATCTTATTACAAAAATAACTATGTCTACAAATGAAAACTGTTTCTTTTTAGCTACTTCTTGACTTCGTTTTGGATTGATCAAATTATTATTTGTAACATCCCTATTTATTTGTCATAAACAAATATAATTTATATGATCTAGTATTAATACATTGCCTTAATTTTACCTTTCAGTTTTGAATAAAGCTAAAATTTCTCATAGGTTTTTATTAATCATAAGATCATACAACACCATAGACACGTAAACCAATGCAGTCCTGTAGTATTCTAGATAGACTTAATCTTAAATCAACATCCCCATCTTCCTTTTCTTTGAGTAGTAGAGAATTTGGGCGAGCCGGTGGCCGAGTGGTCTAAGGCGTCAGGACTCTGAGCTTGGGTTAGAGATAGCGCTGGTTCGAATCCGGCCTAGACCGGAAGATTTATCAGTAATATTCACCTTCTACTGTACTGGTTCACCCCCTTACTCTGTGTGATTAAGTTCCTCACACAGATAAATAGTCTATGAGGAATGGGCAGAGTAAGGTAATGAAGAAGGTTGGCCTCTCCTTATATATATATATAAAAAACTCTGGACTTGGATTGCAGCAGTTCTCCATTACAGTCTGTTTCTATCTTTTTTTTTTGACTAGCCAACTCTGGAGTTTGTTTGCAGCAGTTCTCCATTACCGTATGTTTCTATCTTTTTTTCAGTAGCCAACTCTGGAGTTGGTTTGCAGCAGTTCTCCACTACAGTCTGTTTCTATCTTCCTCTTTGAGATCTACATATGAAACACACCCCGTATTTTTTCTGATTTGAGGCAACTTGGGTCTTCTTCGTGAGTTTCTCCTTTCAAAAAGACCTTCTATTAAATATTTTATAATGCTATTCTTGCATACTATATGTCCGATTAGCTTTTCTCGCATTGTCGGGTGCTCTTACTTGGTAATGTGGACAAATAAAACTAAAATGGTAACGTGAGGTGTCTACGTATCCCCATTTTTTAAATTATTTAAATTATTGTTTCCATCATGATTTTTACATCATTTTTTAGGCTTTTACGGTATTTGTTATAGGTTGAACAATAAACTATTGTGTTTTAACTGTTTTTTACTATTATATTTATAAAAAAAAAAAACATATTTATATACAAGGTTTCTTGATAATTGATTCAACTCCTGGCAGATGCTGACAATACTTTGTTGGCGTGTCCTTACATTCCTTACCAATGGGTGTCCTATCTATACAGTTCCACCATCCCTCCCAGAGTATGTTGGTCCACTGCTGAGTTCAACCACCGAAACATCTTCGTAGGATTGCTTACACTCTGAATGATGATTTGAAAATTGAACCTTATCAATCTCGGAATGTTCATTTAATAAAGTATCAGCTGCTTCTTCAATTTCAACGTCCTGAGTGAGTTGTTGTATTCTTCGGCATTAATTATCATCCATAAATAACATTAAATAATAACAATAAATAACATCGTACTTATGCGTAATTATATGGACAAATAAATAAATTGGCTGCTCTTTGGTATAAAAGTATAGAATGAGAATCTAAACAAAATTTAGATATGACAAACTAACTACCTTACAATAATCAGTATAAACTTCAGTTAGTACAAGTGAATTTGTAATTTTAAACATATATATATATATATATATATATATATATATATATATATATATATATAAAACAATCTATACTTACTTTGAAGAGAAAACAACAAGATTTAATTTGGTGCAAAAAAGAACTTATATGGTAACGTGGGGGTACAATGACACCCCAAACACTTTGAGAAATTGTAACAGTCAAACAAGTACGTCGAAGTATCTGGCTCCACTAAACTCTAGATGGCTTGAAGCTCAAAGAAAGGTACCTGGAACATCAGCACCGCTGCCAACAGCGGAACAAAAATATTCCCATATTTTTAGCACTGGGAATATTCCTACCCCACGATACCAAGGGGTAGAAAGTTTAATGATCTTTCTTCTACTACTTTTCTAAAAAACCTTCTCAATTGTAACTCTCTTAACCCAACTAATTTTTAATATTCTCAGATGACTTAGAAACTCATCAAATTCTTCCAGTCCTTTTATGTGTTGTTGTCCAGTCGTCCACATTTTAGGCTTGTATTCACATAATATTCTTATGAAATAAGGAACTATGATTTTCGACTTAACATTTTTTAAGCACATAATCTATGAAAACCCTAACACATTAATCTAACTAAGCTTTCACAACGTTACACACAATCTCTGTAATTATTCTACACCTGCATATAGGGGATGATGTCGTTCGCGTGCAAAACATTCTGTGGTATGGGCTTTAAAACACAGCTGAACTAATTCAGTACAGTCTGTGTTTCTGACTTATGTCTGCTACAAAACACGACTAATTTAGTTTGATTACTTTGAACAACATGAGGGGTGCCTGCAACTTTAACGTCTCGCTTGAAGTGTATAAACAACATGAGGGGTGCCTGCAACTTAACGTCTCGCTTGAAGTGTATAAACAACATGAGGGGTACCTGCAACTTAACGTCTCGCTTGAAGTGTATAAACAACATGAGGGGTGCCTGCAACTTAACGTCTCGCTTGAAGTGTATAAACAACATGAGGGGTGCCTGCAACTTTAACGTCTCGCTTGAAGTGTATAAACAACATGAGGGGTGCCTGCAACTTAACGTCTCACTTGAAGTGTATAAACAACATGAGGGGTGCCTGCAACTTAACGTCTCGCTTGAAGTGTATAAACAACATGAGGGGTGCCTGCAACTTAACGTCTCGCTTGAAGTGTATAAACAACATGAGGGGTGCCTGCAACTTAACGTCTCGCTTGAAGTGTATAAACAACATGAGGGGTGCCTGCAACTTAACGTCTCGCTTGAAGTGTATAAATGCTATTTTGAAAGTGTTGTTCGCTGTGTACGTATATGATGGTCTTGCGGGTGCATAGAATACCTAAATAGTAGGCATAGAAATAAAGTTTGAAGATGTTTCGGTTTGAGTTAGTCTAATAATTTATACAAAGCAATTTTTTATTCTTATTCGTACATATGAGACACCGTCAGAACGTTGTGCGTGTTTTAAAGAGTACATAAATGATTATATGATTGTAGGTTAAGTGTGGATAACCTATATAGTCTGGTTAGTAACTGAGTTCGTCTATTCCTCAGAAAGAGCCTTTTATAAATAGCCCAATAGCCAGGGAATCTCAGGGACCTACAGCTTTACGTAAAATCCAAACCACATGGTATTGGTCCAAATCTCATCTCATTGACAACACTGATACTCAGCTCTCTCTTCTACTCACTATCCAGAACTGACTAGCATCCAACATGGACAACCCAGACTTTTGTGTGTCCACGCCGATAGCAACAATTGAGGGACGCCGTATCAGTGTCAACTTTACTCTGTCTCTCTTTACTGTCAAAATTATGTGCTCTCAGAGAGGACTGAGCATATAATAATAATAATAATAATGATGATTTATTCCTTCAAATTCTTAACAAATAAACAATAAACACTGTGAAAGCTCAGGAATAAAACTGGGAACAGTTTCCAGTAATTGTTGCCAGTGCCTAAATAAACAGAAAATAATTAACAAACAAATTAAATCTTTTGAGTGCTACTATAGTTAAAATAATGATCTCTCATTTCTGTGGCATCTGCCAGTATAATAGACATGACTAAAACATAATGATTGCTAAAAATAAACTATAACAGAAAACATAAATCTAAAAAACAGCCAAAAATCATATCAAATGCCGATTGCATCATCTTGAAAAGGTGAAAAACAAAATAACATTCTTTGAACTTATATAACATAAAAGATATATAATATATAATAACCCATATAATTTACAAAGGGAAAGCTGCTTTGATAATGGGATAAGCCAGAGCTATTTTGCTATTTTTGTACCTAGATAAAAGAATAAATAAGTGAGAAAATAAAGAGATGATATGGTATAGAGAAAATCAATAAAGTATAAAAAGTATTTAAAAAAATTTAAAATCAATTCTTAACATATAGAATTATCAAAATGTATTATTTAGAAACCCAGGTCTTGATTTGTAAATAACATTTTTTTAATTTTCATACCAACAAGTTTATTATTATTGCAAATTTTAATGTTAATCGGTGATTTATTAAATAATTGAGGGCCAGTGTATGGAAAGATTGCTTGAAAGTAGTTTTATTAACTTTAGGCAACCTAAATACTCTTTGATAATTACTCCTTGTGCTGTACAGAAGTTCACTGGTACCAGTATTTCCACTTCTAACGTAAAACTATGTTACAACTTTGTATAAAAAAAGTGCTGAATTGGCAGTAATTTTAATTGAATGAAGAGAGAATAGGAACTTTCCGACATTCTCTTATTTAATTTAATACGAATATAGTGATTTTAGATTGTTCTCAGTTTATCAACATTAAATTTAGACGCTTCCCAACGGTGGAGAGCGTGTAGCTGCCTGGATTCAATATGTGCAAAATACAGATTCCTTCATTGCAGAAATTTCTTAAGAAGTAAAAAGTTCTTAAGATTGACTTTAATTTTAACCTATGGTCATATAACCTATAACCATATAACCTAAATTGCCGTATAACCTATGGCCTACAATCTTCACAAAAATGTGTCCCCAAGTAGCTGAGTTACAGCACTGCGCCACTAGTGTCAACATACATTCACTTTCTGGACAGTATCTCGCTGTATAAACATTTTCCAGCTTTAGGTATAACCTTGGAAATATCTCGTCAGTAGTACAGTCCTCTGAATTCAAATTAATTATCAGAGATAGGAGATTGCTTTTTTTATCCAAAACATAAAACAACCAAATTAAAAAACATTCTCCATATAACAAATCAGGTTTTACTTCAGACAACCTGCGAATAAATCGAAAATTTAACAATTAAAGACAGAAATTTAAAATGTGTTTAGAATAAATGTTACCGTTCCAAAATTAATAAAGTATTATACATATTTTATAATATTAGTTTTGGATCGACGTTTTAATGACGCTTCACAATATTTGATCTATTTATCAAAATTTTTTTGTGAATAAAATTTTATTGAATTCCTGGAATTTATGGAAATGTCGTTATTTATTTTGTTATTTGGTGGTTGCTTTTTTGGTATTTGGTATTATAAAACTTCAGGTTTTTTAATTTTATTTATTTACGTCTATAACAATATTTTACGTTGACTGCAGTTCATGGAAACTGCATGGATAGTATGTAATTTACTTACAATACATTATACATTTTATACAACAGTAGTGTATAATGTATAGGATAATACACAAAATGGGTTTTATTATTTATTTAGATAACTGTATATTTTATAACCTAATTTTTATAAACATATTTTATCCTATTTTAACTATACAGCTTACTAATGCTTAGTTATTGTTAAATTTAATAATTATTAAGGTACAATAAAACGCACAATATGGAAATCCACAGAGCTTTATTTTACATATAAAAGTACAACAAGCAAGTTTTTTGTTGTACAGTTATTCTAAATTACAAAGTACAACCTTCCTGGAATAACTCTCTCAAAATAGGTACCATGTAGGTATTAAAATTAACATCTACATAGACTAAATACAAGAATAACATAAATCTAGGAAACAACAAGAATCACTATTCTAAAATGTTGGAAGTGGTTTTACTACATTTAATTTGGCACACCCTTTGGTACTTAGCATCAAAATTAACTTCAAACGTGTTTGACTTATTAATAAATCTTTCTAGTAAGCTTATGAGGTAATTTCATTGCAAGCCACTATAAACCTAAGTTTAAATAAAATTATGTAAATTATTTAGTTGTATTTAAAGTGCACAAAGGGGTACATTTTTATCATAGCAACCAATCAGGCAGAACAAATATAAATGTTTTGAAAATACATTAATAAAAGGTTTTATTTCCTAATAATAAATAATATTAATAAAGAGTATTTTGATAAAGTAACACAATAATACATGCTTTTAAGTTTTTAAAAAATAATGGTTTTGTTAAAATCTATTTAGAGTCTTCGTTTCGTACTTTAATTATTTAATTTCCCTCATAAGGGCTGAAATTTAGTTTTTTTTTAACTTTACAAAAGTTAAAGCCAGGAATGGGGTAAACCATTGCCAATATATAATATTTTTATAATTATAATACTAAAGAATATGTACTTTATATATTTGGTCAAATAATTGTAATGAATACTTATATTTTATTTTTTTTCAAGTTTAAGTTTCTGTGTCACCACATAGGTTATTACTGAAAGTTACAGCAGTAAATATTGTTTTGTTTAAAATTTAGCTATTCAGTGTAAACTTTCTTATTCGAATTAGTATATTCAGATAACGTCTGGTTAATTTGTCAAATTAGCCCATCCAACCACTTCCTTTCCACAAGTATTCTACTGTACAATATTTCACATCTATAGCAACTTCCTATGTTAAAATATCTTTACAGTTTGCTTACGACATGTCGCATTAAGAAACCTATCACAATAGTTTGATTTACACGGATCTAACCTGCGTAGCGGGGAGTGCAGAGAGTCAAAATATACACGCACAATAGAAATAGAAGAGCACTTCACCCTCGCATCCCTAGAAGCGCACATGTAACATGAAATGCTGCTAGACTAGCTGTGCATTCAACTCGCTAGTAGTGCATATTGAGGACGGGTCGAGATAGGACGGTGCAAATAATTGAACTTGTGACTTGTGCATTTCTGAGTAAGAGCCTGCATGCAGTTTTGAACATGGGATTCTAAAATAAGCACTGCCAAACCCTATTGCTAACCCAAAGATTCTAGTATAACGTTGAATTTATTACTTTAAATGTAAATGTACCAATAAAATTCAGTTTTCAAACTGTTCTGAAATCTAACACATTACAATAATATGTATTACGTGTTTTAGTAAGGTTTCCACTGCACATTTTGAATCCCACATGTCAAAACTTTAAGCGAAAATGTACACTTATGCACCATTCACAAACTAAAGGCTCTAGAGTAAAAAAGTAACGCAAATAACATTTAATGCAACTACCTAGCCTAAGACCCTATTGAGAAAATAAGGATAAAATGAATGATGTTGGGGTTTTATTAGAAGTCGCCCTCGATTGGGCCTTTCCGGTGCTTCTGGTTCAGCCTCTTCGGCCATCTCTTGATCGGGAGACAAAGCCGCTGACTTATTGAGGTCATCTATAGAAGATTTTGCTGACGCTACTTCAGTAATTGTTTTTGTTGTGGATAGCTGATAAACCTCTTTAGAAGATGCCTTTGTTGATGAGCTCTCAACAATTTTGATTGGAGTTTCAGTTACCACGAAAAAATCATTTTCGGTGTTTGGTTTGCTCTTGCTTTTTGTAGTTGGTGTTGGTTTTACCGTGGTTATCACCTCATCACCAATAACTCTTGTGAAGAACTTTGTGTCGTTCGATTCTATTTTCACCACAGGTGTAGATGCAGTGTACGTATTTGTATTTTCAACGCCATCTTTTAGCTGAGTATTTGCTTCACCTACTCTTGAGCTGGACTCATCCGGATCTCTATCATTGTTAACTTTGTAAACAGAGAGAGGGGGAAAGTTTACTTGTTTACTATCCTGTTTCTCTGGTTGAATGGTGATATCAGCTTTACTCTCCCTGAAAACTTCGTGAGATTCTTTTTCCACAGGCTTTTGTGTTGTAAGGTCCACTCCATCTACTGGATTATCCGTCTTGTTAGAAGAGATAGTAGGCTCAATGAACGGTGAGTTTCCTCTCAAAGAGGGTGGAATTGGCTTGGATTGAACCATCACCAATCGTCTTTCTGCTGACTGTTGTTTGGATTCTACTTGTGTACTACTGGCCTCTTCAGAAGTTATTCTTGCTATTGAGTTCAGTGGAACTTCAATGTCCTCAAGGAGATTTTTCTCGGTTTTTACCGGATAAGAACTTATGTTCTGTTGAATAATTGGCGAGGATATGTCGTCTGTAATGACATCCATGGAAGATTTAATTGGCTCCTCTGCAGCAGACATCTCTTGGGGCAACCCCTGCGTTGAGATAACGTCAACGTCTTCGGTAGGATGGGCAGCACTTTCCACTCCTTTAACCTGGGCGGGAGGGCTGTCATTAGTCACCTCTATTGCACTCACGTCAGTCAATCCTAAAAAAATACCAAATAGTGAATTACATTTATTTCAAGTTCAGAAACATTCAGCATACTGTAGGGCGTAAGTTAACCAGGGTGCAGATATTAACGATTGAAAATGTGAAAATATTAAATGAAGAAGACATTTCCATGATCTTATATGGATTTCACGTCTAAGATGGATATTTTATAAGAAATGTTTTTAGGACTCTAACTATATGCTCTATAACTAACATTATTCATAGTGTAAGTGGCCAGAGTCATTAGTAAAGACTAAAGTCTCCGATAACGAGCGTGTCAAGGTAATAATTTACAATATTTAAATCACCAATCGTTTTCATCACGTTGTGTTGAAATGGACTGATACCGAGGAGATTCTTTAAAAATTATCATATTTTCTCTCACAACATTTTCTTTTTACTTTATTGACTCAATGTTATTTAATCCAATTTTTGTACCCTTGAGGTTGGATTTCTGAGACGTTCAATATCTAGTAGGCATGCATACTCATATACTACATATTGAAAAGATGACTTGTAATTAAATATATTCCAAGTCTATAAACGTATAAGCTAATTAATTATTTATAAACATACAAAATATTTGCTCCAGTTTTCCAAACCTTAATTTCAACAACAGAATGTTGTTATGCTGTCATTAATAGTAGAGCGTACACACTGAAAAATAAATTGCTAATCTTAAATGAACTATTTAGTACTAGCATAATTAATTTACTTACAAAAACCTAAAATGGTATGTTTGCCAGTAGCAGCAATACACACAAAGTGAAGCATTGTAGAGGCATTTTTATAAAAAATTCTGGAAATATAGGCCAAAAACACAAAATATGAAAAAACAAAAACTAGTCATGAAACAAATTTAGGAGTTATAAAGAGAAGAATATGTTTCCATAAGATATAAAAATATGAGGCATGAACATATAAACTGTAAGCTTTTGTCATTATCATGATCTTCTGAATTCGAATATAGGATACTGTAATAAATAAATCAGATTAATACTTTCTTGTGATTAATAATTGTTAACATGAACATTATACATACGAAGGACGTATGTTATGAGTCTGAGACGTAAAACATTAGACATGACGAAGGACGTATGTTATGAGTCTGAGACGTAAAACATTAGACATGACGAAGGACGTATGTTATGAGTCTGAGACGTAAAACATTAGACATGACGAAGGACGTATGTTATGAGTCTGAGACGTAAAACATTAGACATGACGAAGGACGTATGTTATGAGTCTGAGACGTAAAACATTAGACATGACGAAGGACGTATGTTATGAGTCTGAGACGTAAAACATTAGACATGACGAAGGACGTATGTTATGAGTCTGAGACATAGAAAACTTAAGTTAATAGCTTACAAAGTTTATTATAAACATTGGCCCATACCAGAAGACCATGTGCTACTAATAAACTCATTTATATAATTATTTGTATATAAACGATTTAAACGTCAATATTCCACATTGTTCCAAACAATTAAGGAAAGACTGTACTTGTACAAATTGAAGCAATTTCATGTTCTTGACAAATTACAATCAATCACAAATTAAAGTTTAATTTATGTTAAATTAAATTCTTTTCTCAACGGATCATGAGGACATTAAATATCAAGACATTGGATCGTGGAAAAAACAATCAGTGCAGTTAGAATGAAATAGAGAACATTTTAACTCTACATTTTACCCCATACAACAGTACCACTGTACGAGTGGGTGGGTCAATACCAATGTACAGTTATTTTGTCAGTGAATGTTGCATATTTAAAAACTGAGTGAGGTTAACAGACTATTAGTACTGATTGGTGGCTTTAAACCAGGTGATTTCTAAAGTTAGTCATCGATCTATGTCTGGTTGAGTAAAAAGTAGTCCTGGTTCTTTTATCAGTGAGATTTCACAGTGGAACGCTGAGTGAGGTCTATACTACAATAGACTGCTAGTTACTAAGGGATTGTATAGTAATAGCTAAAATTTAGGGGTTTCATTTAGTTGTTACAATACAGCTAAAGTATTTAGTTTGAAATGTAACTCATAATATAAAAGTAACCAATTACATTAATTTTTAGTTCCTGGTTTTGGAATTTTATGGAACCATTAGTTTTTATTCCTTGCAATCACTTATTGAAAGATATAAAATATAATATTATTTTCAGTTGACCAACAAAATTTATAATAATGATCTTCAGCATCTTGCATATTAGAATATGGAAGAATACATTGGAATAACTAAACAGATTCGTTAATTCCTTTTCATTCTTTTCATGCATTCTTTTCGCGAAATGGTTTATTATATATAGCGGAAACATTGACTCTGAAGAAAGAAAATGAGAAGAGATTTGAAGCAATGAAGATATGGGTTTGGAGAAGGATGGAGAAATTAGGATGGAATGATCGAGTGTGAAATGAAGACGTACTCAGTAGAGTAGGTGAAGGAAAGAGAAGAACTGAAAACTATAAGAAGAAGAGAAATGAATTTGTTAGGATATGTGATGAGAGGAAGGAATCTGTTGAGAACAGCTGTAGAGGAAAACCTTAGAGGATAGAGAGAAAATGTATTAAGAAGATAGCAGATGGTGGATTGTGTACGGATTGGAGGGAAGTGTAAGACGACAAAACAATTTGCTCAAAATAGAGAGCTGCAGCGGGACCTGCCTGAGGGCAGAACACTCTTAATGCTGATGATTTATCGTTAGGTATATATCAGAACAGTTCTGTAAGTCTTATGTAAGTGTCTGACCTTCAGTGGTGGGAACTATGTGCTGGACACTCGCCATGTCCACCGTCACATCAGTGTCTCTCCTGTGTCTAGTGGGCAACTCGTTGTCCCAAGTGTTGCTGCTGGTGGCTTCAGTTTGACCCTCAGTTGAACTCTCACATGATAGCTGTTTCATCATCTCCTCTCGGTTCTGAAAATTACCTCAATTAAAACAGCCTTTGGTTTCAATTCTGGTAAACGATGATTTATGTAAGAGTTAGGAGACTGTTAGATTCAACCCACGGATAATTTGCTTTTTCATTTGATGACAATAAACAGTTGGGTTTAATTTGACATCCTAGTGAGAGTAATATGATCTTTATTTGGATAAATGAATTATTAATTATATTAATGGTTCAGTTATGTATAACTGTTTCGTAATTTTACATAAATATAAAATTATTTCTAACTGATTTACACTTACGATAGCAGTTTATTTAAGTCGTTTATTTCCTCTAAAATAGATAAAATTAATACAATTCTAAAAAAAGCATAGTATTTTAAAAAATGTATAAAGATTATGCTATAAATAATATACATGCTTTACTAATAAGATCGTATATGCAGAAGTGGGAATTAAAATTGTTGCACAAGAATTCATATAAACAATATATATATATATATATATATATATATATATATATATATATATATATATATATATATATATATATCAATATTATTTATAATAACCATCAAATTTAAATTCTCTTGTTACCCCTCCAAACTCAAACTATTGTTTATAGCAATAACTATCCAAATAACTTAGGTATTCAACAATTTGGAAGGATATAAGACGTATATCATTATGTGCGGTGACTTAGTGTAACCTCACGTTTGTTTCAATGTTTTTATAACATCCACATATAGAAAATAAAATTAATTTAAGCTAAAATGAGTATTTGATGCTTCCAGAAACATATTTGATTACTTTTAACCAATATGTTTCTATATAAAGTACTCTCGGCACAAACATTATGTGCATCCGAGTTTGAAGGTTGTTTTTTAAGTAACTAAGAAACCTACGAACAATCTAATCACACAATTTAATATGTTTTCCTCATTTAATTATACGTCATGACATATACGTTTTTAAATGTTATTATAAGTTTTAATAATTGTTATCTTAGCTGGAACAAAAGAAGTAGTCCCATAAACTTACATGTTTATGGTGGGTTAGTCCCATTGTACGTGTATGGTTCGATGGGTGGATGAGTTAGTACCATTTGTACGTATATGGGTGGGGGGAGTGGGTCTGCACATGTATGGATGGGTGAGTGGATCAGTTCCACCAGTAAATCTAACCTATTATTTTATAGCCTAATATTATACGAGCCTCGTATTATATGATTTTATAGCCTAGCATATAACTTGGCTGTAGTTAAATCGGTGGAGCTAGTTATCGGTCAATCAAAATTTCTGTAAGTCTTTACAATACTAATAATACTGGATATTAAGTTTAGGATCAAAGGATATTAAGTTATTACAAAACTAATAATACTGCTATAAAGTTCATTATGGCAGTAAACTATCAGGCGACATTAAAACTGAAGGTTTGTTTCTTAATTTGTATTAAAATATTGTATCTTTTAATTGAAGCTATGTAGTAAAACATCTCCAATGACAAATTTGTGAGTCTACTATATCAGTCGAATTGTAGTCGGAATTCGAACTAGTTTTCACTGTACATCAAATGTTTATCGTAATTACTCAAAAAACCCGTTAATTATTGCATTTAGATTTCAATAATTGGTTGATGGGAATGTTCAATATGGGTTTTATAGATTTTAGAATTTTTACTTTTCAAGAAAAGAGTTATTATTATAAATTCCATGAAACATTGATTTCTTGGCTACTAGAAGTTGTAAAATTAATAATTTGGTCTTGTTGTAATCCTTATGGCATGTATAGTAACGACACATCACTTTCATAGGTGTAAATCCATGCAGTGTTTTTGAATCGATTTAGTTCAATTTAAACTTATATCAATTTAAAATTATTTAAAATTTATTTATATTGATTTAAAATAACTGAAATTACTTAAACATATGAAAGTAATGTATCACAAGTACATGTCAAAAGAATCACAAGACCAAGTAATTTTACGACTTCTGGAAGCCAAGAAAATAATGTTTCAGAGAATTGATAGAACCTTTTTTATCAAATAGGTAAAATTTTAATATTTATAAAACGTGTAGAAAATATTCCTATAAACCAGGTATTAAAATATAAATGTGATACATTAACGTGTTTTTTAGTAATAAAGGTAAAACTTTTATGTACAGTGAAAACTAGTTCAAAATCTGGTACTTTTGTTCTTCCAACTAGGATAAAAATTCTTCCAACTTGTAATAACATTTAAAAATGCATATTTATAAACGTACAATCAAATGAGGAAAATAATGGTGGAATTAGATTTTTCGTAGGCTCTAAGTTCCTTAGAAAACAACCTTCAATTTCAGGTGCACATAATTTCTGCGCCAACAGTAGTGGGTTTGGGGCATATACAGGAAATTGACCTCTTCAGTATATGATCTTAAAATACTGGGAAAATACTAACCGCTTGACCCTTGCAGGCAATACGCCTAGTGCCCTCCAGCCCGCAATCTGAGATGAGTTCTACAGCTCCCTGCTCCGGGAGGTAGGACACGGTCAAGGACGGGAGTGACGTCAGCATGCATCCATCCTCCTTACGTGCCCAGCTGGGCACTGAGCAAGCACAGAGATACAAGTGTAAGTAGTGTAGCTCAACACTAAATTAAAATTGCAATATTTTCTGGGGTGTTTTCTCAAATAAAGGATATTGGAAGATCTTAAGGGGTAAGATCTTTTTCTCACTACACGAAAAACACAAAAAAACTTAGGTTTATATTTTAAGGGTTCGGTCCGTAAAAACAAGCGTATTGCGACACTTGAGGTAAGTGTTTTTAGATAAAAAATGTTTATCGTTCATCAGAAGTTGATTTTTGTAAAAAATTTTTGTTACTTTGTAATTTCGAAAAATAAAATATGTGAAACTTTAAATGTAATGCTGAACGATTTTAAATTAAAAAAAATCCTCATATCAACTTGTGATCCTTTTGGACCTTTAATAATCATAGTATTACTCATAACTGATTATAATAACAAATATGAGCCTTACAGTGGAAAAATTCATGTTTTAGCACACTGAAGGAAAGGTTGTATGTCTAGACTGTAGGGCTGTTGACTCTACAGAGGACATGGTATTTTGAAAACCGCCACATTAAAAGTTATAGATAAAAGGAAGTGGCAGTAACTGTTTATCTTGATTCATAACAAGATAAATGGTATATCCTAAACTACTAGACTATTCTTATTTTATTTTCCATTTCAAAATCATTAGTTCATAAAAAGTAAGAAATAAGATATCACAACCCTTCAGTGGGACATTATATTGAGATAACATACACGTTTCACCCATCTTTTTGCAATAGAGCATTTATACTTATTTGTGAATATAAAGCATTTATTAGGAAATCTAGTAATTAAAATCTTAAAGTTAGACTTATAACTAAGACTTATATCTAAGTGCCGGTTCAGAAAATGTTGTTGTGAGTGTCAATCTTTTCACGGTGGAAGAGTAACGCTGGAGTAACGGCAAGAATAACACCTTGTGGGCATTTGAAAGTAATTGAATGAATAAATGAATGAATGACAAACAAAAATATAAATAGTTTGAAATGAACTGATCACTATGACAAGTAATGTGGTCAGTGTACAGTATATAAACAAATGTCTAACATAGAAATGAATCTAGCTCTATCTGAACATTTTCATGTTCTTTATACTTTGTCTTTTAATAGAGACAATTGGGAGCTTACTAAAAGACAGGACACTTGTGATTGAGTTGGTTATCCAAATATGATTTCAAAATAAATCAGAACATGAAACACGAGTATTACACATATTTAGGATCAGTTGTCGGCTACCTACGCCCTCAAACCGCCGAACGGCCCAGTAAACGTATCCTACTCTACATAACTTAACGAAACCAGACGTAACATAATAAAACTTAACATACCTTAACCTATAATAATTTAACCTACATACATTCGTAGGTCTTTGCTTTATTCCAAAAATATCATATATTGCAATGGGAAATTCTGTAAAAAAGAGTTTTTCCCCCTCAGTCCTCTTGTAAAAAATACCTAGGAAATTCATGAAATGGAAACATTACGAGTGCAATCTGCTATACGACGGCAAAAAACAAATGTATTCTTTAAGCTTTGATAATTCATCAATCAACCTAAGCATATTAGTTAAATTACAGTGTTAGAAACACAATGGGAATTTATTTACCCTCTAATTGACAGATAAAGGACGCCACCTCGGGCCCCCCACAGCTGAGGGGGTGCCACCGGAAGTCTGCTGTAGGGTCCAGGGCAGCACACACGGGGTTGTCTGTCATGGGGATCTGCTCCTGCCAGTACCCTCCGTTCTCCAGAGGTTTGTAATCCCTTCAAACATATTACAAATAAATAGTAACTTTGGAGCTAGATTGACATTAGATCTGAATTTCATTCAATACAGTACTTAAAAGATCTACGTATATTTACTGTTTGTCCATGTTGAATACTTGAACATTAAACGTAGCATCGCAATCTTAACAGCTTTTATCTATGTATTCAAAAGCCAAATACCACTGACTGACTCACTCACTCAACACAAAAAATCAAAGGTACCCACTAACAGAGGATTTTTCGAAATTCCATTTCCTAAGGGGTACAAACAGCCCCTCGAAATTTACTTTTTTCCATAAGAATAACATTGGGTTGATTTAAGTAATATTAAGTAATTAAGACTTTATTAAAACAAATAATTTACTGTCATGAAGTAATTGTTTACAAATGATATGTTATAGGCATACTTAAGGCAACCTCAGCCAATCACATGTAAAGTATAATACAAACATGTTAAATTACATTACAAGAGCCAAGTTCTTTTTAGCTTTAGATACAACACAGATTAAACTTGGAGAACACTAAGATCTCGCACTGAAAGCTTTCTTTTTATTTTACACACACTAATTAATTCCTTAAAAAGAATAGTGGATTAGTTTTGTGCAAGAAATAAACTAACAACATTTTGCTGAGGTTCAGTAGTACCGTATGTGGTTGTCTTTGGCCGACCTCACAAAGTTGAAGAACCAAATGGTCTATTGTAGCAGTGGTCACAAGAAATGTTAATATTATGAGCGTAGAGTTGGACGTTTTTAAAAACAAGATACTTTGGAATTTTTGGACGAATTTCAAGACAGATGTTATGCCATCAATGAATAAAAGAAAATAATAAAATCAAAAGTCCCAAGCTGAAGCCTTGTGCTACTCGTGAGCTGGAAACTTATTTCTCTGAATATACTATGTAACTAAACGACACTTTAACGTCTCGCCAATAGGTAATGTTAGCTTTAGGCTAGAGGCAATAGGAGTTTCTTAAAAAAAATTGTGTGTTTTTTAAATACTCTTTGCAAAATAATGAACACACTCACAAATATTGCATGATAAACTGTTGACGCACATTTGATATAAATTTTAGTATAACAATGCTTACAAATAAGTAGTTGTAACGTTAATTAAACACATAGTTCTGTATGACAGAAAAATAAACTCAAGATTACTTTTTTGAGAATTTGGTGCGTGGGTTAGAATTTTGTTCACAAAACAAATTATAGGTTGAGAACTGAAAATTATAGCTGTGCTGGAAACAGGGTTCACCTGATATGGCTGTGCTGGAAACAGGGTTCACCTGATATGCCTGTGCTGGAAACAGGGTTCATCTGATTTGGCTGTGCTTGAAACAGGGTTCACCTGATATGCCTGTGCTGGAAACATGGTTCACCTGATTTGGCTGTGCTAGAAACAGGATTCACCTGACATGCCTGTGCTGGAAACATGGTTCACCTGATTTGGCTGTGCTGGAAACAGGGTCACCTGATATGGCTGTGCTGGAAACAGGGTTCACCTGATATGGCTGTGTTGGAAACAGGGTTCACCTGATATGGCTGTGCTGGAAGCAGGGTTCACCTGATATTGCTGTGCTGGAAACAGGGTTCACATGATATTCCTGTGCTGGAAACATGGTTCACCTGATTTGGCTGTGTTGGAAACAGGGTTCACCTGATATGGCTGTGTTGGAAACAGGGTTCACCTGATATGGCTGTGCTGGAAACAGAGTGCACCTGATACGGCTGTGCTGGAAACAGAGTGCACCTGATATGGCTGTGCTGGAAACAGGGTTCACCTGATATGGCTGTGCTGGAAACAGAGTGCACCTGATACGGCTGTGCTGGAAACAGGCTAAAAATACTACTATAAATACTACTTGAACGAACATGAGTTGGGATACAATCCAAATATTTCCCTTGAAGGACAAATGTAGCTAAATTTATTTCTACAAAACATTAACAAACAAACAAAAATGCTAAGGACGGCGAACACTTACGTCCATGTAAACTCTCCCTCAGCGCCACTCCTCTTCAGTCCCACCCAAACGTTGTTGACCACGTCTAGCTCCTTTAGGTACGCTCTGGTAGCATCGTACTGCTCACTGGAATCAACTGGAACATGCATGTTGCAACTTGGTTCAGTTAGAACTTTACAAAATATTTACTAATTGAAATTGTTAGTTATATGTTCCAAACATTTCATTAAAGTAATTGTTCGGTATAAACAAGTTGAATTTGATTGAAACGTAACTAATATGATGGATATTTTTTAAGGCACCTTCAATTATCTAAAACACTTCTATATCAGTCAAATATACATCCTTTTGAAAATGTTTCGTGACAAACATTTATACAAAATGTTGTTCGAGTATTAACAAATGCTGACGTAATAGAATCTTAATTGATGTCAGTGGAATAGCTAATAATGCAGGTTGACATTAAATTATTTTGACCTGTTTGAATGATACATTCGACATTTATATGCATTGTCATGCTAATTTATTTTATTAACTTTTAAGTGATTAGTTTTGTCTGATTAGCTTCAAAAATGTTTCTCTAACTAAATGAGTATTTACAATTTTAATTAAAATCACACATTTTCTACTCGAATTGAGAATAATTATAATATACGTAGTTGTGAATTAATTTGTCACGACGTACGGAGGGTGAAGATATGTATGGGTTTGGTGGGAGGTGTTTGACAAAAGGCTTAACATATGTTGGATTATTTTATTAGGGACAATTAATTGGTATAGATAAACTTTTATTAATTTTTAGTAGAATTTACATTAGTTATCTCAATGCTCAAAAAGTATTAGTGAATTATGAAAAGGCCGTCTAATAAAAATGTTCATTATTATGAATACAGTTTTCCGTATTCGTTTTCCGTATCGTTTGAGACGTAACCTTACTCTCACAATGGATGAACACTTATATTCGTTTTCCGTATCGTTTGAGACGTAACCTTACTCTCACAATGGATGAACACTTATATTCGTTTTCCGTATCGTTTGAGACGTAACCTTACTATCACAATGGATGAACACTTATATTCGTTTTCCGTATCGTTTGGGACGTAACCTTACTCTCACAATGGATGAACACTTATATTCGTTTTCCGTATCGTTTGAGACGTAACCTTACTCTCACAATGGATGAACACTTATATTCTATAATATTTTTCCCATGAATTCTCTACGTTCACTGATAATTTACTACGACTTTCTTCACTGATCCAAACTAAAAAGTTCTTACTCATTATCGTTTCGATCATAAATAATAATTTATTTAATATGTTTTGAACATACCCAAACTGAATGGCTCATAGGGAGGGTAGTGCAAGATAGAACTTCTCTCACAACCCCCCCCCTGCAAGGTACAGTCAAGTCAGTAGGTTTAGGTACCAACGGACACGAACTGCCATGTATGTTGTGATAACTAGCTTTTGTTAATTCACTGCTATTAAAACTTGATATTGCTGTACAAGTTTAAGAATAGTTTTTCTTTGACTTTTTTAACACATTTAATTATTTTATCCGTTCTTATATATTGTAAAATTAAATAGTATATATTGTTTACATTTCTAATGCTGACGTTATGATTATTTGTGGAATACAGTTTGTAAGAAACTGTATTTATTTTTTTAATCTCCTTTAGAGTGATGATTAAAACAAATTAAATTGATGTAATAACATAATAGCAGTTCTAACAGCAGCAGCACTAACAAACAGATCTGACAGTTCGTGGTGGGAAACAGAATCTATCGCGCATGCGCAGTCCACATGCTACTCACTATGGATCTATCATATGGATCATCATTAGTCGTTGTTTATACATCTTAAAGTTAGTTTATAATATTTAAACTATTGTAAATGTTTCAGTTATTAAAATTATTTTTGAGGTTGGAAGGAGATTCAGATTTTTATAATGACCTTCTTTAGTCACTTAGGATGTATGCTCAAAACTAATCATATTGTAACTTGCCTTATATAGGTTAATAAATAAAATAGGACACAAAGAACTAAAATAATACATAAAAAAGTGTTATAATATATAATTATAATAAATAAAGCTGTAATTATCTAGTTTATGTATATAACACATAAAGACAGGAAATATAGGTCAGTTTTGTGTTACGTCATTATTCTTGTGCAATCATATGCAAATGAAGTTTCCTGAGCTGAGCATCGTCAAGTTTTATGATGTAAAACTTAGATAAAGTTCGTATACAAGGGAACTCTACTCTTTAGTTTATTGAGTTTGTTGAACAAGACTAATATTGTTATTTCCGCTTTCATTAAACTGCTTCATTAAAGTGTTATATATTAATACATGTTAACTTCCTTGTTACAATTCTGAAGTACAAACTTGGTCGGTAGCGTAGTTGGTTCAATCCAGCTTCATGTGCTAAAGGTTCTCAGTTCGATCCCAATCAGAGTCATAATACATTTTGAGAAGGATCAGCTGATAACCATCGGCTGTTCATTTGTCATTGGGCTATTAATTAATGACACTTTCAAAGTAATAGTCGGCCTTTGTAACAATGACTATATTCGCTCATAATACTCATTCGAAATCCATATTCGCCCATATCTTGACGATCGGCGTCTTATGAATAAATAAATAAATACATATGAGTTGACTAAACTGTCTCGTGTGTATTTGTATAAGTTACATGATTTAGATACCAGTGCTTTAAAATGAATTAAGTATGTCAACTCAGTTTACATGTTTACAAGTATAAACATGAAAGTTTACAATTAATTATTGATTGTTTCTAAACTAATGCTAATAAACATGTAGCACTTATTTTATTATTTAATCACATCAATCAATTGTTTACAGATTTTTTTAAGACCATGCTTTAACAACAACACCAGTTTGACAACAACATATATGATGTTTCAAAAATGTAAACTTATTTAAGAAAATTTCAACAAAGAAGTAAGTTATAAACAGCAAAATATCGAACATATGGATGTAGAAGTTTTTATCTATAAAAATATTAGACGTAAATTGACCCAAAGTAATATCTTTGAAAACATAATACAACTTATTTCGTTGAAAATTTTCAACATAAATGTTCTATCTTCATAATATATTTTAGCTATAAACCGCAGAGAAATATTGTAATAAAGGTTTGTGAATCCCCCCCCCCCCCGTTTAAATGTGTTATTACCTGTAACAAGGTTGGCATGATGGAATTGACACACTGCATCCGCCTCAAACCAAGTAATACGGTCTCGGAAATACCGGTAAAACACGGGAAATCCCTCTTCCGGCAACAACCAGACGTTGCTGATATTCACCTGGAACAAAAACAGCATTTGTAATGTTGTAAGATTCATTAATTAAACATATTACAACATCTCCCACTGAGATTTACATTCATATTCTAGTCAAAAGGTATGGAATTAAAATTGCCGGTAGTCTACAAAAACTACAAAGTACTAATCCAGCATGAGCACTGGCACACTATCCATGGTACATGCGAAAAATGTTTCTTCATGGCGTGAATAATAAACCAAATAGTGTGTGTTATTAACAAATTTGACTAGCTAATCAATGAATATAGGAAACAATAAAAACTTAGAAGAAATGTCTGAATATTTTCCTCGAAATTAACCTTATATTTATCCCGAGACCTCATCCAATTGAATGTCTGAGTAACCAATTGGCACCAAGAGCTAATACAACACTATAAACTTTCATTCAAAATTTGACATTCATAACTATTGACATTTTTATGCAGTGCTAAAGTTACTTTAAACATCATAAACATTTATAACAATGGAAAATAAAACATGGGATGTAAAATCAAATTTCCTTTCTGATAGGTGTGAAAAAATTACTAACGTATAATTTGATCAATTTTAATAACGTAATTAAAAAGGAAATTTAATAAGGTTTTAAATATTATTAGACAAAAAGGATTGTGTTAACCAACATAGAATCCTGTTTTTTTTAGAGTATACTCAAGCACTACGATCGTCAGTTATTCGATGGAATGTAATAAAAAGACGTAGGAGTTTTGGCTCTCATAGCCTGAATTCTTTAATAAGAAAATGGTCATGTGTATTTCGAGAGCCGTGTAGTAGGAGAGTCAGTGACCATGTGGCCCCTGAGCCGTGTAGTAGGAGAGTCGGTGGCCAAGTGGCCCCTGAGCCGTGTAGTAGGAGATTTGGTAGCCGTGTGGCCCAAGAGCCGTTTAGTAAGAGAGTCGGTGGCCGTGTGGCCCAATAGCCATATAGTAGGAATTTGGTGGCCGTGTGGCATAAGAGCCGTGTAGTAGGAGAGTTGGTACCCGTGTGGCCCAAGAACGGTGTAGAATGAGAGTTGGAGGCCGTGTGGCCCAAGAGCCACGTAGTAGGAGAGTTGGTGGCCGTGTGGCCCAAGAGCCGTGTAGTAGGAGATTTGCTGGCCGAGTGGGTAGTAGGACTGTTGGTGGCAGTTTGGCCCAAAAGCCCGGTATTATGAGAGTTGGAGGCCGTGCTGCCAAAGAGCCGTGTAGTATGAGAGTTTGAGACCGTGTTGCCCAAGAGCCGTGTAGTAGGAGAGTTGGTGGCCATGTGGCCCAAAATACGTATAGTATAAGAGTCGGTGGCCGTGTGGTCCAAGGAACGTGTAGAAGGAGTAATGATGGCCGTGTGTCCTAAGAGCCGTGTAGTAGAGATTGGTGGCCGTGTGGCCCAAGAAGGGTGTAGTAGGAGAGTTGGAGGCCGTGTTGCTCAAGAGCCGCGTAGAATGAGAGTAGGATGCGGTGTGGGCCAAGAGCCATGTAGTAGCATGTTAGTGGCCGTGTGGTTCAAGTGACGTGTAGTAGGAGAGTCAGTGGCCGTATGGCCCAAGAGCCGTGTAGTAGAAGAGTTGGTGGCCGTGTGGCCTAAGAGCCGTGTAGTAGGAGAGTTGGTGGCCGTTTGGCCCTAGAGCCATGTAGTATGAGAGTTGGAAGCCATGTGGCCCAAGATACGTATAGTAAGAGAGTCGGTGGCCGTGTAGCCCAAGTAACGTGTAGTAGAAGTGTTGATGGCCGTGTGTCCTAAGAGCCGTGTAGTAGGAGAGTCGGTGACCGTGTGGCCCAAGGGCCGTGTAGTATGAGAGTAAGAGGCCGTGAGTAGTAGGACCGTCAGTGGCCGTACGGCCCAAGAGCCGTTTAGTAGGAGAGTTGGTAGCCGTGTGGACCAAAAGCGGTGTAGTAGGGGAGTCGGTGGCCATTTAGCCAAAGAGTCGTGTAGTAGGAGAGTTGGTGGCCGTGTGGACCAAGATACGTTTAGTAGGAGTGTTAATGGCCGTGTATCCCAAGAGCCGTGTAGTAGATAGTTGGTGGCCGTGTGGCCCATGAGCCGTGTAGTAGGAAGTTGGTGACAGTGTGGGCCAAGATCCGTGTAGTAGGAAGTTGGTGGCCGTTGGCCCAAAAGCTGTGTAGTAAGAGAGTTGGTGGTGGTGTGGTTCAAGTGACGTGTAGTTGGAGAGTTGGTAGCTATGTGGACCAAGAGCCGTGTAGTAGCAGAGTAAATGGCCGTACGGCCCAAAAGCCATGTAATAGGGGAGTAAGTGGCTGTTTGGCCCAAGAGACGTGTAGTAGAAGAGTTGGTGGCCGTGTGGCGCAAGAGCTATGTAATAGGATAGTTGGTGGCCGTGTGGCCCAAGAGACGTGTAGTAGGGAGGTCGGTTGCCATGTAGCCAAAGGGTCGTGTAGTAGGAGTGTTGGTGGCCGTGGCCCAAGATACATTTAGTAGGAGTGATGATGGCCGTGTATCCCATGAGCCGTGTAGTAGGAAGTTAGTGGCCGTGTGGCCCATGAGCCGTGTAGTAGGAGAGTTGGTGGCCGTATGTCCCAAGATACGTTTAATAGGAGTGTTGATGGCCGTTTGTCCCAAGAGCCGTGTAGTAAGAATTTGGTGGCCGTGTGGCCCAAGAGTGGTGTAGTAGGAAGTTGGTGGCCGTGTGGGCCAAGAGCCATGTAGTAGGAAGTTGTTGGCCGTGTGGCCCAAAATACGTGTAGTAGGAGAGTTGGTGGCCGTGTGGCCCAAGTGACGTGTAGTAAGATGTTAGTGGCCGTGTGGCCCAAGTGAAATTTAGTAGGAGAGTCGATGGCCATGGGGCCCAAGAGCTGTGTAGTAGGAGAGTCTGTGGTCTGTGGCCTTAGAGCCGTGTAATAGGCCAGTCGATGGCCGTGTGGCCCAAGAGCCATGTAATAGGGGAGTAGGTGGCCATGTGGCCCAATAACCGTGTAATAGGAGAGTTGGTGGCCGTGTGGCCCAAGAGCCGTGTAGTAGAGGAGTCAGTGGTCAGTGGCCATGTAGCCCAAGAATCGTGTAGTAGGAGAGTTGGTGGCCGTGTGGACCATGAGCCGTATAGTAGGAAGTTGGAGGTCATGTGGCCCAAGAGCCGTGTAGTAGGAAGTTGGTGGCCGTGCGGCCAAAGGGCCTTGGAGTAGGAAGTTGGTGGCCCTGTGGCCTAAGAGCCGTGTAGTAGGAAAGTTGTGGCCATGTGGCCCAATTGCCGTTTTGTAGGAGAGTCGGTGGCCGTGTGGCCCAAAAGCCCTGTTGTAGGAAGTTGGTGGCCGTTTGGTTCAAGTGACGTGTAATAGGAGGGTCAGTGGCCGTGGGGCCCAAAAACCTTGTAGTAGGAGAGTCGGTGGCTGTGATGCCCAATAGCCGTGTAGTAGAAAGTTAGTAGCCGTATGGCCCAAGAGCCGTGTAGTAAGAGAGTAGGTGGCCGTGTGGTCTAAGTGACGTAAAGTAGGAGAGTCGGTGGCCGTGAGGCCTAAGTGCCGTGTAGTAGGAGAGTTGGTGGCCGTTTGTCCCAATATACGTACAGTAAAAGAGTCGGTTGCCGTGTGGCCCAAGAAACGTGTAGTAGGAGTGTTGATGGCCTTGTGTCCTAAGAGCGGTGTAGTAGGAGATTTGATGGCCGTGTGGCCCAAGAACGGTTTAGTAGGAGAGTTGGAGATCGTGTTGCTCAGGAGCCGTGTAGTAGGAGAATTGGTGGCCGTATGGCACAAGACACGTTTAGTAGGAGTGTTGATGGCCGTGTGTCCCAAGAACCGTGTAGTAGGAAGTTGGTGGCAGTGTGGGCCAAGAGCTGTGTAGTAACAGAGTTGGTGGTGGTGTGGTTCAAGTGACTTTTAGTAGGAGAGTTGGTAGTCATGTGGACCAAGAGCCATGTAGTGGCAGAGTAGGTGGCCGTACGGCCCAAGAGCCGTGTAATAGGGGAGTAAGTGGCTGTTTGGCGCAAGAGACGTGTAGTAGAAGAGTTGGTGGCCGTGTGGCCCAAGAGCTATGTAATAGGATAGTTGGTGGCCGTGTGGCCCAAGAGACGTGTAGTAGGGAAGTCGGTGGCCATGTAGCCAAAGAGTCGTGTAGTAGGAGTGTTGGTGGCCACTTGGCTTTAAAGGCGTGTAGTATGAGAGTAGGAGGCCATGTGGCCCAAGAGCCATGTAGTAGGAAAGTCAATGGCCGTACGGCGCAAGAGCCTTTTAGAAGGAGAGTCGGTGGCCGTGTGGCCCAAGAGCCTAGTAGTAGGAGAGTTGGTGTCCGTATGGCCCAAGAGTCGTGTAGTAGGATAGTTGGTGGCCGTGTGGCCTGAGAGCCGTGTAGTAGGAGAGTTGGTGGCCGTTTGGCCCAAGAGCCGTGTAGTAGGCGAGTTGGTGGCCGTGTGGCCCAAATGCTGTGTAGTAGGAAGTTGGTGGCCATGTGGCCCAAGAGCCGTGTAGTAGGAAATTTGGTGGCCGTGTGGCCCAAGAGCCGTTTTGTAGGAGAGTCAGTGGCCGTGTGGCCCAATAGCCGTATAGTAGGAAGTTGTTGGCCATGTGGTTCAAGTGACGTGTAGTAGGAGAGTCAGTGGCCTTGGGCCCAGGAGCCGTGTAGTAGGAGAGTTGGTGGCCGTGTTGCCCAATAGCCGTGTAGTATGAGAGTTGGATGCCGTGATGCCTAAGAGCCGCGTAGTATGAAGTTGGTAGCCGTGTGGTCCAAGAGCCGTGTAGAACGAGAGTTGGTGGCCTTGTGGCCTAAGAGCCGTGTAGTAGAATAGTTGGTGGCCGTTTGGCCCAAGAGCCGTGTAGTATGAGAGTTGGAAGCCGTGTTGCCCCAGAGCCGTGTAGTATGAGAGTTGGATGCCGTGATGCCTAAGAGCCGTGTAGTAGGAGTGTTGGTGGCCGTGTGGCCCAAGAGCCGTGTAGAATGAGAATTGGTGGCCGTGTGGCCCAAGATACGTATAGTAAGAGAATCGGTGGTTGTGTGGCCCAAGGAACGTGTAGTAGGAATGTTGATGGCCGTGTGTCCTAAGAGCCGTGTAGTAGGAGAGTTGGTGGCCGTGTGGCCCCTGAGCCGAGTAGTAAGAGATTCGGTGGCCGTGTGGCCCAAGGAACGTGTAGTAGGAATGTTGATGGCCTTGTGTCCTAAGAGCCGTGTAGTAGGAGAGTTGGTGGCCGTGTGGCCCCTGAGCTGTGTAGGAAGAGATTCGGTGGCCGTGTGGCCCAAGGAACGTGTAGTAGGAATGTTGATGGCCTTGTGTCCTAAGAGCCGTGTAGTAGGAGAGTTGGTGGCCGTGTGGCCCCTGAGCTGTGTAGTAGGAAGTTGGTGGCCGTGTGGCCCCTGAGCCCTGCAGTAGGAGACTTGGTGACCGTGTGGCCTAAGAGCTTTGTAGTAGGTACAATTTAGTATCTTTACTTTGCCAATGTACGTACTTACCTAGCAAGGATAAGACCCACCCGCCCATACACGTAAATTGGCATTGACCTACCCGCCCGCCCATACACGTACATTGGCATCGACCCACCTGCCCGCCCATACACGTATAGTGGCATTGACCCACTGCCCACCCATACACGTACAGTGTTATTGACCCACCCGCCCATCCATACACGTACAGTGTTGTCTAGGGAGACAACACATAACAGGAGGAACGCCGTTGCATCTCAAGGTTAGGCAATAAGCATGCAGTATCTATAATGCATCGTCCAGTGGCAGGCGTTCTTCTCTCGACTGAACACTAGCCTTGATGACTGATGACCTCCTCATCCACCTATACATGTACAGTGATGAAGGCCCTCCCACCTACCCTTAGAAGTACAGTGAGGAAGGCTATCCCATCCACCTATACAATTACAGCGATGAATTACAGTGTTACACTATATACTGGTTAAGTCTCTGAAAAAACGTTGAACTGAACAGCAAGGTGTCTAACATTTTTGGATACATAATTTTAACATTACCCTTAACAATTTGACAGAATAGTTTGTATGCGTTCTCCAATATTTCATATTGGAAACCTCTTAGTATCATAAATTTATTGTAAAATATTAGTAAAATAAACTATCAACTATAATCAATGTTTTTAGAAATATGAAGTTAACCAGCTTATAATATTTAACATTTATATGCCTTTAGTTAATAAAATAGAATATTAAACTTATTATTTTAATAATGTAGCCTAATTTTAAACTAATTCAAAGCCTTTCTAAGAACGCCGTTTTACCTAAACCTGATGTTTTTTTTTTTTTTATTCACCTGATCGATAATCTGTCTATTATCTTTTGTTATGTAATTTACTTCACATATGTTTCGTTATGACAATAGGTAAAACTATAAATGAAATTCAGAAATTATCATTCATAAATCCTAAAGTTGTATCTTCTGTCTTTTCCTAACAAGTTTATTTTTAAGGAAAGGTTTTGTATAATGAACTGAAGCAAAATTATAAAAAATATTTCTAGATAGATCATATAGTTTTGTTTTACGAAATACTTTTGAGACTAATTAATATTTACGACAGTATTTTTAATTTTACTAACCGAAATAGCACAATTGGGGAATATTTTAAATAATATTGTTTAGTATTTAATTCACTCCGAACATGTCAAATAAGATAATTTTTTGTATAAAAAAATATAAAGAACAATTAATTCCTTTCAATAATGTGATAAGCTTGTTAGTGCTGTTCCAGGAACTTTACTAATTACTCCACCATTTCCGAGATGTTCGTTTTGTTAAAAGTCAGTTAAGCCTCATAACATCAGGACCGTTATTTTCCACTCTTCAATGTAAGTGGATGATATTGCTCTTGTTTTAAATGTGCTTTATAATTTATATTTTGTGTTGGTCGTTTATCGACACAAACAAAATATTAGAAAAAAATATTAGAAATTTGCAACAACAGTTGTATACAAAATAATGAGAATGCTGTACTTTTTATACAAGCACCAGCATACTAAATTTGAAATTGATCAGGAATAGCCTCAGGACATTTTCACATTTAGTTGCTCCTAAAGATAACCTAACCTAACCTAACCCTACTCGTGCAGTGGTTATGAAGTACGTTTGTAGCAACTGGCACCGGTTTCATGAGCATGCAATGATGCCGTGTGGTAACATTTATAGAAGTTCAGCTGAATACCATGCTGACATGTCTCTTTACACCACCCACCCATACACGTACAGTGGTATTGACCCAACCGCCCGCCCATACACGTACAGTGGTATTGACCCACCCGCCCGCCCATACACTTACAGTGGTATTAACCAACCCGCCCGCCCATACACTTACAGTGGCATTGACCCACCCGCCCACCTGTACATGTACAGTGGTATTGAGTCTAAACTCCAAAGAGATCATTTATCTTAATAATGTTGTTTTGTGGATATTTGAGCCCGATGCATATACAACATTCAAATATAAATGTGTAGGAAGGTGATTTATTTATACTTCAGTAACCAAGTGAATATTTATAGTTTTACTGCAATATGGTATAAATTAATCTAATTCTTTAATAGTGATCGTATAATAAGACTCATTAGCTTACATAACAATGGAATTTTACGGTTTAATTGTATTACATTATAAAAGTAAAATTACCTCTAAGTTTGTTTTAATCATACATTTTTTTGCTACTCAAACGCTAAAGTAAATTAAAGTTTTATCTAAGTATTTATTCAAGATGCGTATATCTTCGTAATGCGGAAAATCTTGAAATAAAAAACATCTCTCAAAAGTCTACTACTAACTCTATTTTATTAATATATGTTATATATCAAATAACAATTACAGATTTGTAATAATCATTTAATTATGTATTTAAACCCCTACCATTCACTTAAAGTTATATATTATCTCTTATCATATAGTGATATATTATTTATTTTAGAATATTGTATATTGTAAGTTTTATAATATTGAAAAAGGTTTTATCTATATAATTCTTGGTTGAACATTGTTTTTTTTAATATTTTTTAGTATAATGGTTGTCAGCAATAAAAAACAAACTTATTAAATTACAAAATTATGTTAAAATATCGCATGAAAATCTCTTCATAAAAGAACAGCTATCAAAGTGAAATTATCTCCCTAAAGAAAGTAACATATTTTCTTGTACCAAGGCCCGTGCGCGGATGAAAACAATAACTCCGGGTTGTCATGGCGACAGACGTTATTGAGGCATATACTAAGCCCATTCCGTGTAATCCCTCGGCGACGCTTTGTGGACTGGCTTAAGACTGGGAAATGACCAGACATGATTACCTGACCAGATTTAGGTCCACAATTTGGCAAGAAATATCTGTATCTTACGAGTAAAATTAGGTGAGTTTTTCACGTATAAAAAGAATGTTTATGTTGGTATTTCAAAAAACATAAGTTTTATTCACGTCAGATATTCAAAAACCATATTAAACAGACAATATAGTACATACAGTAAATATATTTAACACAGTATGTAAATTATCCTCAACATTATTATTTTTGGAAAACAAACACCTTCTATTACAAAGTTCTCTGATATTTTCCTAAATGTCACTTCATTACAAAAATAAATGTTTGTGTATTTAATATATTTTATTTTACCAATATGTCCTGGAGCAATCCTTTTCACTATTCAAGTAAACTGTCAGTAAAGGATTCCACTCAAATGATTTGTTATTACCCATAATTTACTAAATAATATTTAAAGAGCCAACCATCAACATTTCTGTACGAATCAAATTCAAATTATTTTTTTATCTGAACCTTAGTATGTGAAAAAATATTTTTACTCGCAGTAAAAAAAACACCATTTTGCAAAGCAATAATTTTAAAGGCTTAAATCAAACCATCTAACATTAGGAACTTGTTATAAAAAACTCGTAGAGTCGATAGGTAACACAGTATTCGTACACATTCTAAATTGAATTATTGAAAGCAAAATAATATTTAATTATATAAAACTGCTGTCAAGGTGCCTCGTTCGTGAAGAGCAAAATAAATAGGCTTCAAGTCTCTTACTATCATTCAAGTGACTATAAATTATAAAGTTTGTTCTTTTATGAAACTGAAGCGTGTGACATTTATTAGTATTTATATATTATAAATATATTATATTTTCTTAAATATATATATAGAATTTTTTCAATTTAACACTTTTATAACGGTTCTTTTCTTAGTGTGTGTTCAGTATAAAGTCAAATTTGTTGTTTGTTAAAACATATAAAACATTAATTTTTATAAGTACCCGGTACCTATTTAGACTTTTTTATCTTGATGACCTTAAAATCTAAAAGTATAGCCAATACTGAACGAGTTAATTTTTTAGATATTGCAAGATAAACTCTTTCTGCTTTCAAATGTTCCCAAAAATTATAAATGTCAGAGTACATAGACTATTAAAATAATAGACATTTCCCCCAAAATGTGATTCATATGCATGTATAGATATATGAGATGTGCGAGTGTTTATTACATTTGCATTCCATTATTAAGGCTTGGTTACAAAGCGAATGAATTAGGAACTTCCGTTCCAGGAATGTTATAAAATAGTCAGTTTATTAAATCTAGAGAGGCAGCCTAATATGTGTAAAGTATATTCCTGCAACACTTGCCTCAAGTGAGAGCTACTTTACTTCATGACGAAACACTCGGCAGAGCGTAAATAATGGGCTCATATTCACGTTCTTACTGAAATGCTCTATTTTATATAACACTTCCAAATAAATATTGCTCTCAGGCATACAGGCATACAATTTAATGACTGAGTTGAATCTCAGTAATGACAGTTGTTATTTACGTATTATTACGATTAGCGTCTTAACGAATTATGATTGAAACTGGGTAATTCATTTATAGTTTAAAATGCATGATAAAATAATAACTATTTAATGAAATAGTTATTATTTTATCATGCATTTTAAACTATAAATGAATTACCCAGTTTCAATCATAATTCGTTAAGACGCTAATCGTAAATATATATGGGCGAATATAATGGGCAAATGGTGAAATGAAGGAAGATAAACAAGTTTAGTCATTGTTACTAACAAAGGACAACTGTTCTTTAGAAAGAGCAATTTATTAATACACCAGTAGTCAGGACAACCAAAGAATCTATAGATTTACGGGGAATCCGAACGACGCAGTGTTCATTTTTCAGTTAACTGACAAACTTAATATTCAGTGCTATTACTTAGACAGCATATGGATCAAGACTATCACTCATCATGGAGACGCCAGACTTGTCTGGTATAGTGTCCACATCTATGGAAACTATCGAGAATTACCGATGCCTTGCCGATATTTAGAGGGCCGAGCACAGAACCTTTCATCTAAAATATCCCCAATTCTTTGTCCCCAATCACCTGGCTTACAGCACTTGCACCAATAGTGTTGACTTTTAGGAAAGATGAAATGTGTGATTTCAGTTCCATTTCTATTAAATTTAAAGGTTGCTATGCACCATTGCAATTATTAGTCTTTATAGTACCTTACACTTAATATAATCTTTTAACTATAATAAACTGTTGCTTTGAAAAATATGGCGTAGTAGTTTGATGTATTTAAATTATATTCTATATAAATATATAGCATGTGGTTTCTGGTCATATACTATTTACTAGTTTAAAAATATGTAAAAACTGTTATATTTATATAGATAAAAATTAAAATATCAAGTAATCTCCCGTCCGAAAGCTAAATCAAACCCATCAAGCCATTTAAGTCCTGCCCCACTGATTCTATTTATGCTATCTAATCCCTCCGTAAAACAGCACAGAGAGTCTATAACTATGTGGTCATTATTTAGATCGACCTTCCGCAATCACACGACTGATCTAGTGTAAATCCCTATTTGTATTTCCAGTCTTAGATCTGCCTACGTCAGTTCGGAAGCTGCCAAAGGAACTTTTTCGTCTATCAAAACTGTTCCACACTAGTATGGTGAGAAATTCGATCTGCTCAACTGGAACGTAGTACGTAGAGGTGGGTTTCGAGATTTTAAGCAACCGTTCTGACGTGGGAGATCCTGTTTGATGGTGAAGTTGCCATCAAACAGGGGGGTTGTTAGAGAGGGGGGGGTTGTTTGCGTCAACAGCAAATTTTTAAAGTAGTACGTATCCCCTGGGTAGTTCTAAACAAGCAACAAATCTGGTAGCAGACATGTCACGAATTTGTGATCCCCCAGTTATTGGCAGCTACCACACAAAATGAATGATTATGAATCACTATAAGTTTTACATTTATAATTGTATTTATTTCAATACATACAACAATTAAAAGCAGTTGTTAATTTTATCAGAACCTGACTGATGAAAACTATATCTAACACAAAACAGCAGAGGTTAGCAATAATTCGATAATGCAAAATTCTTTAATAGTTTAATCTTTCTTTTTACAGAAAAATATTGTAAAAACTGGAAATTTTCATCTTTTTCGTTTGCGTGGATCTAAAATTCTGTTAGTTGAGTAATTGAAATTATTAATTTTAATAGAAGTAATATATTTATTTGTAAAAGGTATTGTATCTTAGGTTTAGCAAACAAACTGGATCTATAACAAAAGGAGCACAGGTACGATGCTACATGCAAATGTTGTCTCAGATATTTTAACAGTGTGGTTGCTAAGGGAACGCTGGCACATCTTGGCAGCCTTCAGCTAATTTTACATGAATAGCATATCTACAAATGCAGGGAAGTTGTGAAGTGCTAACGTAAATTGTTCATAATCATTTTTGGACATTTTGGACAGTATAATTATAGTTTTCAGTCATTTTATAACCTCTTACGTCTTTGTAAACTAGTGAAATGTCACCAAACAAGTTTGAAGCTATCAGTGAGTTAGAGATTCACAAGTCATTACTTGTAATAAGATCTATTCAAGAAGATAATTTTTGTTAAGCTAGACATCTGAGGTCTAGAAATGGGATTCCTTACCCCTTTACGTGATGTGCCCTTGTATTTAGATAAGCCAATCAATACAAAATATTTTGAAAGTGGGGTAAATACAAGTATATTCAAGATTGTTGTATAAGAAGGCTGCAAGAATCTTTATATTATTGTATATATAAATAAAAATTTAAAAACTAAATAAATAAATAAAAAGTGTATGTAGAGAGAAATATTATCATATCAATAACTAAACATTTAACCAGTCCACTATTTATATTCATTAAATGGGTTCTTTGTGTAAGGCATAATCATTATTGAATATGTATTGCCCAATATTGTATATTAATAAACTGGAAATATTACTATCAAATTCAATAGGTTAGGGATAAATTCATTAAAACTGGAGCATAGTTGGTATTTGACACCAGAACATTATTCTTTCATTTTAATTATTCATATATTAACACACTTGTAATTACGCATGTATTCTTACACTAGTAATTACGCATATAATCTTACACTTGTAATTACGCATGTATTCTTACACTTATAATTATGCATATATTCTTACACTTGTAATAACCCATATATTCTTACTCTTGAATTATGCATGAATTCTTACACTTGTAACTATGCATATATTCTTCCACCTGTAATTACGCACATATTCTTCCACTTGTAATTACGCATATATTCTTACACTTGTAATTACGCATATATTCTTACACCTGTAACTATGCATATATTCTTCCACCTGTAATTACGCACATATTCTTCCACTTGTAATTACGCACATATTCTTACACTTGTAATTACGCATATATTCTTACACCTGTAACTATGCATATATTCTTCCACCTGTAATTACGCATATATTCTTACACTTGTAATTACGCATATATTCTTCCACTTTTAATTACACATATATTCTTACAATCTTGTCTTTAAAGTTCCTTTTACTTCATATTTTACAAGGTGAAATAAAAATATTGTTTTAATAAATATAAGGTTACGTTTGCATAAAAATCTATCCTACTGACTAAAGATTCTTTTTCGAATATACGTATATTAAAGTCTAATTTTGAAGAGTATTTTGTACTTATAAACATGTATTTTCATTTTACTGTACTATTATGTTTATTGATTATATTTTTCAGTATTTAATGTCCATGAGAGTTCTTCTGGGACTAATAAACAATAATTGCTAATGATTTTTTAATGAATTTAATTTGCTGAATAACAAACCAAGTCATCCATCGAAACTGTTTATCAAATTACGTTCAATTTCCATTCAAAGAACATACACATTTTGAAACTGATTAAGATCAATTTTACCGACCAAAATTAATTATAGTGTATAACAAATTAATTCTGCACAAAGGCTGGTTTGTTAACTTAATTGTATTGGTATGCAGGCAATAACAACAAATCCATATAAATATCATGATCGTTTTTAAAATAGAATGTAAAAAAATGTTTCCTTAATATATTAGATAAATATTAGTCCATCCTCTGATGTAACTGAAAAATATAACATTTTATATCCTTCTAAGAGTAATACTTTATCAAAGGTTATTTTTAATGTATTTTTCTAAAGTTTTTCATAATTCAATGAACAATTAAATTTCTTGCTACTGTGAGAGAAAAAAGGTATAACATTTGTGAATGAGTATTTGTCGGCACTGGTGGCGCAGTACTGTAACCCATCTACTTGGGGACAAAGTGTTTGGGATATTGTAGGTGATAGGTTGGATGCTCGGTTCTCTAATACCAGGTCCCTTAGTTGCCCTGCTTGTTGGGCTATTAATAAATTGCCCTTTCTGAGGAACAGTTGAACTCAGTTAGTAACCAGACTATACTCATCCACACTCATCCTACACTCATATAATCATTCATTATCGCCTTAAAATACCAACAACGTTGTGTCGGCGTTTCATATGTAAGAATGTGCCAGAACTAAATAAAAATTAACATTCAATTTTATTTTTATGACACCTATAAACTATATAGAAATTATACTCTCCTTAATTCTTAATATTATATCTGTCATATTTTCGTTTTAAAAGTTAAGTTCTGAAAATTCTATGTTTTATATATAAAGATAATTTTTTTAATGTGTCATATAAACGTTTAATGTTTTATCATTGATTTTAAAGGTATTATATAAACTTATTTTTTTAGACTGGTTCAAAGTATTTTCATAATAGTCCAACATTTTTATAATGTACAAAATGTTACCATTATACTGCAAATTAATTTGTATATGAGCATGTCTTTAAATGTAAAAGCCATTTTTGAACTGTTTAATCACAGCCTAATTATTAAAATCAGTTTAGCAATAAAAATAAGTTCAATTGATTACACTAATGCCAACTAATTGTAAAACGTGTCCAGAAACCCCAAATTTTCTTTAATTATCTCAATCCAAAGTTGAAGATTATTTAAATGAATGAATAAGAATTATTTTTTAAACAAATTAGTTTTAAGTAGCATGGATTCATTTTTGATTGAAATTACCATTATTTTGTGTCATATTATAGTTTTATCAACAAAATTAGTTTGGTTAAATCTTTTATTTTTATCTCATGGTAAAATTAATTTAGGAAATTAATTGATGAATCATTTAGTCATTATTGAAACTTTTATTACGAAAAAACTTATTATTATAATAAGTGAAAAGTAATGATCTAAATTATGTTTTTAAACTTTTTATTCTAGTTAGGTTAATATTTTTTGACACTAGTGTCTTATATTGTCAAATACTTCTGATATATATTTGTAATGTATATTAATTTGATAATTCATTGGTGATTAGAAATATCTTGTTTGGAAACCAAATTCTTCGGATTATTTTCTATTTTGGTAACACTACTTCATTCATATTAGTACTCAGTGCCATGGCATTCATTTCCCTCAAAGGATCATTTACTTTATTAACATTCATTGGGGTAAAAGCTATTTTGCTAATTTCTCACTGAGCTCTTCAGCACCAATAAAGAATACTTAATGTCCCAATAAACTGTAGCATATTCAAAAAGTTTTATTGCAAAAAAAAACAGTTCACATGATATCACAATCGTCAAAATACATAAATAATTAATGATAACAATTAAAATCATGGCATTCATTCATCATCCATTCAAACATTTAAGTGTAACATTCATACAGCCATTCATTCATTCATTTGGACATCAGACCCTCCTTTTGATGTTGGAATTTTACAATGTTCTAACTCCAGTGGCTCATCATGAACTCATTAACCGAGTAAAACGCATTTATTACCAAATATTGTTTTAGCTGATTCTTAAATTGATTTTGATTTTGTATTAGCTTGACACCCTCAGGGAGCCCATTGAGTAATCTGACCCCGACTTGTGATGGCAGAAGCTCAAAAGCCGATGTTCTATGTTGGTGAGCCCACAAGTTGTCCCTGCCTCTAGTCTCATAGCCGTGGCATTACAGGACCACATCGAGGATATAAAGGCAGGAGACAGAGTCAGAAACCCCAGCTCCGGGAAATAATATAACCCCAGCGTCCCGACACGAATCTCTGGTTTATAATTTTTGTATTATTCTGATTGCTTTCTTTTGGAGTCGAAAGACTCTTTCTAGTTTGTATTTAGAACAGCTTCCCCAGGGTCTTATACCATATGCCAAATGGGGGTATATTAGCCCAAAATAGGCTATTTTCAAGACTTCCAGAGAGCAAATTTTGGAAAGTTTACGCAAAGCAAAAATATTTGATGAAACTCTAGAGCAAATGTGATTAATATGATCATCCCAGGTCAGCCCGGGATCAAGGTGCATCCCCAGGAATTTGACAGATGTGGCTTCTTTCAGAAATTCATCATCGATCATAATAGAGGGTTTGTACTCATCTTCTTGCTGTCGAAGACTAAAATTAATGAAACTTGTCTCAGTTGAATTTGATTTCAGATTGAGATCAGAAAAGAATTGAATAAATGAATTAAGTTCAATGAATGAAATGAGTTCTAGATTTTGCAAAGTATTATTTCGGAAAGAGACAGTCTTGTCGTCAGCACATTGAACTACTTGTCCATTCTTGACCAGTGAATTTAAACTATTGACATGAATTAGAAATAATACTGGTCCAAGAATTGATCCCTGTGGGACTCCATGGGTCAGCTTTACTTTTTTGGATGTGGCACCCGAGGTCTGAACACACTGGTCTCGGTCTTTTAGATACGACTCCAGCCATTGGAAAAACAGACCCCGCACGCCACATTCGTCCAACTGGTGCAGGAGTGGGGTTTTTAACACCATATTTATTTGGTGTTATATAACATTTGTTTTGATTTTGAACCGCAAAATTTCAATGTCTGTATACTACCTTTAGAGGCTTGAAACCTTTTATTTTTTTTAGTAAATCACACTGTTTTTGGCTTCTAATCTGATTTCATATTTAAGTGTGAGAAATAATATATAAAATGTAACAAAATATAAGAACTATATCACGATTAGTGCTGACTCTAACTTGTGATTCAATATAATAAATATCCTTCTTACAAAAGTACGTGCACTGTACAAAAGTATGCCTTTATATACGACGGAGGGAGGTAGTAAATGTACTTACTAATCATACGTATAATTTGTCTATTAAACGATTTAAAATAAAAAACAACATAAAGATCTTTCGTTAGTTTGAACTTCTACTAACAAAAGAGAATTCAAAGTCAATATACACATCAAAAGAGTAGTAATAAATATCTATTTTCCTATGAAATCACGAACTGTATAGGGTAAATGTCATGTTTGCCTCAAGTCGTCACTTTGGTGTAACTTTGATTACATCAATATACTATAACACATGCTACTTGAATTTTAAAGCATTAAACGTAGAGGATATATAAAACAAGTTAATTGAAAATTATGTGGAAGTGTCAAAAAACGGACTGACAAAATATCTTTAAAAAATGGATTTTCAGGACTGCATTATTTAAGAGCAAATAATAACCATATTAGAGTGACAAAAGAGGACTGTATTACATTATAATTTAAGGTCTATTGTTATTAGGATATAAAAAGTAGGGTTACATATCAGAGATTTAATAAAAGTAAATTAAACCTAACTCACCTAAATAACAATGTTGCACTTGTAATGATTTTAATAGTTGTACGTATAGCTAAGTGACATATACAGGGTTGGGCAAAAGTTTGGAATATATATTTATTAATTTCAAAACTATTGAAAGAAATGTAATGAAACTTTGCAGTTTCATTACACTAAAATGACACAGACTGTTCATTACTTTAAAAAGCACTGTACATGTCTGTTAGGGCGGGTGGGTCTGTAGCGCTGTTTTTATTTACATGTCCCTATCCCAAACTCTTAGACATATTTTACTAGTTTTTCGCATAGCCAGGTGATGCCCCACGAAGGAAGTCTTAAAAATTTTAAAAGTAAACCTATCTCGAGTTATATCTCGTTTTAAAGGGCTTTGTTTGTACGATACAAAAGTGTAAACCTGAGGGCAAAAGGATGACCCAGTCATAAAATACAGCCACTTAAAGAATTTAATGTCAGGGATATATTTATTAATTTTAAAACTATTGAAAGAAATGTAATGAAACTTTGTAGTTATGTACATGTTCTTATACTAAAAGTTTACTAATATTTTACTTATTTTTCGTATAGCAAGGGGATGGCCCATGAAGGAAGTCTTAACAATTTGAAATGTAGTCTACTTTGAGTTATGCCTCATTTTAGAGGTCTTTGTTTGTACAGTACAAAAGTGCAAACATAAGGTCAAAAGCATGACCCAGTCAGAAAATACAGTGATTCAAAGAATTAAATGTCATATTACTAATTAATTCTTCTTAGTTATACGGCTATTTATTTAACAGTTTGAGGTCCCTGTTGAGTATGTTGTTGACTCTTAACAATCGTAATGAACGACTGCATTATAAAAAAACTATGTTATTTAAAAAAATAAGAATAATTATTAGAACCTTTTGACAATATGTTTACCCTAAATATAGTTTAAGAATATTAGTATAGTAATTTATTTCTTATTTTTTATTAAAATTAATTTCTGATATTTAGTCAGATACATTATAGCTCTAAGCAGCAATAGATAATAACTATCTTAGCCTTGTTCTTAAACAGTATTAGTTATCTTTGTTTTTGAAATTTGTTAATGATGGAGTATCAGATGAGGGAGACAAAGGTAGTTGGACATTTGCCATCATTACGTGAAAAATAATTTTTCTTTTTTTTATTTTTCACGTAATGATGGCAAATGTCCAACTACCTTTGTCTCCCTCATCAGTATTAGTTATATTATATTAAATCCTTTGAGAGTCTATATTTTCTGACTGGTTCATCCTTTTGACCTCAGGTTTGCACTTTTGTTGTTTACAAACAAAGACCTTTAAATTGAGGTGTAACACGAGTTAGGCTTTTATTTTAATTTTTAAGACTTCCTTCATAGGCCATTCCATTAATATGCAAAAAAAAGTGAAATATGCCTAAATGTTAAGTATAGGAACATGTACATAACTAAAAAGTTTAATAGTTAAATTGAAGCCTCTAGAAAGTGTATAGTTAAATAAAATATTATTAATAGAATACCTTTAACACATTTCTTCATAATTTTTTGTACGATGTACATTTCAACTTCTATGAAGTCATCTTCAGGTACATGTCAGGTCTTATAACCTACATGTACCTGAAGATGACTTCATGTAAGTTGGAATGTACATCGTACAACAAATTATGAAGAAATATGTTAAAGGTATTCTATTAATAACATTTTATTTTACAAAGTTTCATTAAATTTCTTTTAATAGTTTTAAAAATAATTTATTTATTTATTTTTATTTCCAACATTTACAATTGTGTGGATACATATAAAAACAATACCTTACAATAAACATACGAGTGCAGTAGATTCATTATATAACAGATTAATACATATAATATAGTATAAATTAATAGATACAACATTCAATAATAAATACAAAACGTGCAGGTATCTACAGATAATGAACTTGATACAGAGGTTGCATTACAGGTGTATAGAGAAGGTGGAGTAGAAATGGGGATCAGAGGAACCAACTATTTGTGTGGTCTGATATATAATGGCAAAGTAATAAATAAATTCCAGAATGTTGCACAACCCTCACATTAAATTCTTTAAGTGGCTATATTTACTGATTGTGTCATCCTTTTGACCTCAGATTTGTACTTTAATATTGTACAAAGACCTTTAAAATGAGGTATAAGTCAGAGTAGGCTTACATTTAAAATTTATAAGATTTCCTTCATGGGCAAACCCCTGCATACAAGAAAAACTAGTATAATATGTCTAAATGTTCGTTGTAGCAGCATGTACATAACTGCTAAGCTTCATTACTTTTCTTTCAATAGTTTTGAAATTAATAATTACATTCCAGACTTTTGCCCAACCCTGTATAAAGCTTCGTTATCATTTGTACAATACATTTAAACACGATACGTGTTTAAATTCAATGTGTTTTGTCTGGAATACTAGCAAGTACGTTTTAAAATATGCTTACCATTCATATAATCAAAATATGTCAATTATTATTCATTTGAAAATAAAAATAAATAATACATTCCAAATGTATTTTGCCTAATAGATGAGATATACCAAACAGATACACCTTCAGTATGACAGTTGTTCATAAAACTCAGTCAAGTTCTAAATTACGATTTCGTATATCTTTATAAGTAAGTTTGGTAATTTTTGCATATATTTGTTTTTTATAATTTATTTGGGGTGAATGATTGAACTTAATTATTAAATTACTGTTTATTTATAGATAATTAAATAAGATAATTGCTTTACTACCCTCATGAACTAGAATATTTCTGTTTCTAATTAAGGGAGAATATTGTATGTAGAACACGATCAATAGAGTATATTCGTAAAGCAGGATTGGTTCGGGGTGGCTTGTATTGCATGCAAATCTAACCTCCCCAAGGGAATTTTGTGATGGAGAGTCAGGTGACAGCCCTCTCTATCCCACACAAAGGTCACACTGCTCTTGAAGCACACATAACGAGCATGTTCCCACAAAGCATTCATGCTTTGAAAGCCACAACCCTTACATCATTCTATTACATTTTACCACTACACTTTAAGTTGCGTATATTTTCACAATTTTGGCTGTAAATGGTTCAATGTAACCAAAGCCGGAGTTAAACAGTAGTGATTATTAGAAAATTTAATCGATTTTGTAACCGTAATTGTTAATTAATTTACCCAGTGAAACCCTCTTTGAGCACTGTGCATAATAAATGCATTTTGTGATGGGTATGCCAAAAATTAAACGTTCCATTACATTCCAAACCCAACATACGAACTTTTCTCATTAAACTTCATACCTAACCTATGAAATGTTCTCCTTACATTCCACACCCAACCTAAGAACTTTTCTCATTAAACTTCATACCTAACCTATGAAATGTTCTCCTTACATTCCACACCCAACCTAAGAACTTTTCTCATTAAACTTCATACCTAACCTATGAAATGTTCTCCTTACATTCCACACCCAACCTAAGAACTTTTCTCATTAAACTTCATACCTAACCTATGAAATGTTCTCCTTACATTCCACACCCAACCTAAGAACTTTTCTCATTAAACTTCATACCTAACCTATGAAATGTTCTCCTTACATTCCACACCCAACCTAAGAACTTTTCTCATTAAACTTCATACATAACCTATGAAATGTTCTCCTTACATTCCACACCCAACCTAAGAACTTTTCTCATTAAACTTCATACCTAACCTATGAAATGTTCTCCTTACATTCCACACCCAACCTAAGAACTTTTCTCATTAAACTTCATACCTAACCTATGAAATGTTCTCCTTACATTCCACACCCAACCTAAGAACTTTTCTCATTAAACTTCATACCTAACCTATGAAATGTTCTCCTTACATTCCACACCCAACCTAAGAACTTTTCTCATTAAACTTCATACATAACCTATGAAATGTTCTCCTTACATTCCACACCCAACCTAAGAACTTTTCTCATTAAACTTCATACCTAACCTATGAAATGTTCTCCTTACATTCCACACCCAACCTAAGAACTTTTCTCATTAAACTTCATACCTAACCTATGAAATGTTCTCCTTACATTCCACACCCAACCTAAGAACTTTTCTCATTAAACTTCATACATAACCTATGAAATGTTCTCCTTACATTCCACGCCCAACCTAAGAACTTTTCTCATTAAACTTCATACCTAACCTATGAAATGTTCTCCTTACATTCCACACCCAACCTAAGAACTTTTCTCATTAAACTTCATACATAACCTATGAAATGTTCTCCTTACATTCCACACCCAACCTAAGAACTTTTCTCATTAAACTTCATACCTAACCTATGAAATGTTCTCCTTACATTCCACACCCAACCTAAGAACTTTTCTCATTAAACTTCATACCTAACCTATGAAATGTTCTCCTTACATTCCACACCCAACCTAAGAACTTTTCTCATTAAACTTCATACCTAACCTATGAAATGTTCTCCTTACATTCCACACCCAACCTAAGAACTTTTCTCATTAAACTTCATACATAACCTATGAAATGTTCTCCTTACATTCCACACCCAACCTAAGAACTTTTCTCATTAAACTTCATACCTAACCTATGAAATGTTCTCCTTACATTCCAAACCCAACATACGAACTTTTCTCATTAAACTTCATACCTAACCTATGAAATGTTCTCCTTACATTCCAAACCCAACCTAAGAACTTTTCTCATTAAACTTCATACCTAACCTATGAAATGTTCTCCTTACATTCCACACCCAACCTAAGAACTTTTCTCATTAAACTTCATACCTAACCTATGAAATGTTCTCCTTACATTCCACACCCAACCTAAGAACTTTTCTCATTAAACTTCATACATAACCTATGAAATGTTCTCCTTACATTCCATACCCAACCTAAGAACTTTTCTCATTAAACTTCATACCTAACCTATGAAATGTTCTCCTTACATTCCACACCCAACCTAAGAACTTTTCTCATTAAACTTCATACCTAACCTATGAAATGTTCTCCTTACATTCCACACCCAACCTAAGAACTTTTCTCATTAAACTTCATACCTAACCTATGAAATGTTCTCCTTACATTCCACACCCAACCTAAGAACTTTTCTCATTAAACTTCATACCTAACCTATGAAATGTTCTCCTTACATTCCACACCCAACCTAAGAACTTTTCTCATTAAACTTCATACCTAACCTACGAAATGTTCTCCTTACATTCCAAACCCAACATACGAACTTTTATGATAAGTGTAGATTTATCTTATTAAACCCTATGAGATATGTGCAATAAACATCGGCTTATTATGTATGAATAAGTATGGTATTCATGAAATAAAATACGTTAGTTTCATCAGAACAACGATGTTGGACTCGTATTTATTTTACAAGTGATAGTATTAGCTATGTGAATTGTATATGAGGTATAATAACAGCATAGAATTTCAGTTCCCAAATAAGTACTCAAACAATATTATATTAGTTTGTATGATTTTATGTATCCATATTGATGTATGTACGTATGTGTATTGACTTTCCATTATACTTCATACCCTCATTACACAATACGTCCTTCAGGAAGTGTAATGATACTTCATACCCAACCTACGAACTTTTCTCGTTACACTCTATTCCAACCCTACGAACTTGTCTCATTACACTCCATTCCCACCCTACGAACTTGTCTCATTACACTCCCTTCCCAGCCTACGAACTTGTCTCATTAAACTTCATACCCACCCTAGATGTCCTCTCTTCTTCAAACATAACAAAATAGCCTTAGTGATGCAACCGTTTATCCGTTTATGAACTTAATTTTTTACATGATTTAGATACAAAAATGGAGCTAAACCATAAGCTCAAAAGCAATTTAGCTACTAATTTATTATTTTCATTAAATTAGTTTTTATGTTAAAATATTATACTTAATTATTTACTCATATTCTAGAGTTAATAATATCTGTATTACCCCCCTACAATCTGTAAGATTGTTAAATATAAAATCTTGATACTCGGAATAAAATAAGGTAGTTTGGTGAAAATAGAGGCAATAATCATTTATACAACGAAGAGTTGAAATAAATAAATAAATATATATATATATATATACATATATATATATATATATATATATATATATACATATATATATGTATATAAAATATTAGTTCTATATTAGGGTGCGACGGTTAAAATACTACGAGCTAGAGTTATGTATAGAAAACGCGATTGCACAAAACTTACTTGAGTTTTTCACAGTCAAAACAAATTTACTTGACAATACAATTGAAAATAATTTAATAGCTTTGTGTTTAGTAAATGAATTTACTAAACACAACTATGATTATGTACAGTAAACTTTACACAAAGTGTGTTAGTTAAAAAAAAACTGTATAGACGTTTAAAATATTGTTTTCTTTAATATAAAAAGACACTCAAATGAACATTTCGGTAAATTGCTTGATTTATTTTACTATTTCCCCTACATCCAATTTTTTATCATGTCATTTGTAATTTCAATTAACTGAACTCATAACAAAAAAATAATAAAAATTACTACTAGAAGTTAATGTTGCACGTGGTTAATATACACTTTACACAGGATTTTATTAAAAAAGAATTTATTAATTTATATGAATTAGATATAAATTACCTCCAAGCATACCAATATAATTTATGATACAGTTTCTGAGATTTTAATCAATTATTTATAATACCATCATTTTGTAACCATTTTATACGTAGCTCTTTCACGGCACAGCTTTTAATTGTTTTTGTTATTTGCACAAAAACTGTTTCTGTAAAAATGTACAACAATTAGGTGCAATTAAAAAGATTGTAATAATTTTGCTAGCAATGGTTAAAGTACTATTACTTAGGAAAATGTTAATAAAGACTCCTTCATTTACCTTGGCACACCCAATTAAGGATGGCCCAGCCAAAACGTGGGCGTGACCTTGAGAAGAGGTTGATACAAGCGGGACGGGGGGCGGGTACTTTTCTAAAAACATTTATCCTTTCTAATCAGTTGCATGGAAACAAGTTATTAGTAAACGGTGCAATTATAAATTGCGTTTCTGAGTCATCTGTTTTGCCTAATTTTTATTGATTTGGCCTTGAAAACATAAAGAATAAAAGTTATTAATTATTTACTAATTGTAGTGTTTAAAAACTGTTAATTTAATGTGCATCTTATTTATTTGTTAAAATCAATTTTTCTAATATTATACCTTTATTATTTTTTTACAATTTATTGTTATTTTGTATTATTTATGAAAGGGACTCAATGAGTGATTAAAATTTTATATCTAAATTGTTTGGTAAAGTACTCTACAGTAAACATAAAAAAAAGTTGTCAAATATATACCATTAATTTTATTAGAAAATAATATGGATTGGAAACATTTTGTTGACTTGTTTAATATAATGAATGCTTTTAATTTATGTTTTCCTTTCAAACTCAATAAGTAAACATTAAATAAACGACCTAAACTTGGTTGTGACGTTTTAAATGATCATAAAAGCATCCTTTTTTAAACACCCGAGTACTATACCATAATGTTATAAACAGTAAATAAGACTTTATAGGGAGAATATTGTAACTTTAAAAAAAAAAAAATGGAATATTAGTACATGTTTAGAACAGTTAGTACATCAAAGTCCACGAACACGGTTAGCCTAACCAGCCTGGACCATCTGCACTAAATAACGGGAGTGTGTTTGAAGTTATTTGTTTGTTTTCTAATTTAATATGTATGTATTTAATTTACAAAATTATCGGATGCCAGTTTTAATTTACTTTTCCTTGAACTATTTTGTAAACATTTCAAATTACAAGGTTTTTTACAAATTCCTTAATTGAAATATATTTCTGCAAAAATTATCAATATAGTAGGTTCAAAAACGTCTAAGTTATACCATGGAAGTCACAGGCAGTCTAAACAAGTTGAATTTGTGTGGAGGTAAAACTGACTTGTCACAAGTGAACAAATTGATAGGACGTGTCACTTGCCTCAACAATCATCGCCGTTTGTACCAGCTCGATGGAGGAACACAGAATCTCTTGGGTTGACAAAATGTATTCATATCCATGCTTCATACCAACTTTCAAATCCATTACATTTTCCTAATAGTTTTTTTAACTTCTTACATAATTCACTAGTTTATTAGAGGAATAGAATTAACTACCACTATTAGTACTAAAAGTTATATAAATTTTAAAATAACTGTAAGAATTTAAAATACTAGACTAATTGACCGCGGTTACATTTAAAACACCGATGGCATTGGCCTACGGGTTTTTATATAATCTAGTTAACTTCTATTATTTTATGTTTGAAAACTGACAAAAATGAATACAAATCCTATTTAATGTACAATTGTGTGCTAATATTTTGAAAAGTATCTATTGCATAGTTATGAAAACACAATTTTGTTTATTTACAATTTATCGTGGAAGGTATTCTTGAAATTACTAGTATTAATTTAAATGATTCAAAATTTATGATTTTTAATATACCACTTAGTTTAATGTATAGAATAATAATTGAACTGTTAGTAGTATTTCGTCTCAAAGTTATCTCGAAATAAGATAAATTGGAGGAGGTGATATTTTTTGGCAACAATGAAACGTGCGCTCTTTTTGGTATATTTTTCTACAAACACTTGTATTCAATAAAATGATAGCATAGTATTTTTCTTGTTTTTATTACTAACAAACGTGGAAAATAAGAACCCGCATTACACCAGTTCCAGTTTACTCATATTTATTTTAACATTTTCAATTACATGACATTCTATTATTAAATATGATAAAATACAGACTTACCGCTCTTGCTGCCCCAAGATCTAAGACTGCGGCAGTGAAAATAGCAAGAAATAAGGTGCGATACACTACCATCTTGGGCGACGGTCGAGACACGACTGAACGCCCGCGCCCGCAGGCAGAGGGGTGCCAACAAAACAGACATGAATTTCCCATAATATGAATATTACGCCCCAACCTAATGGGATTTCACAGTGTAATATTTTTCGTTCAAAATAATAAAACATTGTTTTACATCCAACCAAAGTATAAAAGTTATTAAAATCTAAACAGTACTGGTTAGCGTTAAAAAAAACATTGAAATGTACATCGATAACATTATTGTTGTAGGTTTATGATTTCCTTGAGATAAAAAATTAATTACTTTTTTTGTACCGTTTGTACTAACATTTATTGATTAATCTTAAATTAATAACGTACTTTAAATTACATTATACTATACGTAAACCTTTTTTGACATAAATTATTTATAACTGCGATCTCACCGATGCAATCTATAAAGAATAACTTGTATTGCTGCTGTATAAAATATACGTTATTTTTTAGAATGAAATGTATTTTAATAAGCAATAAAATCTTAAATGTTATACTTCTTAAACTAAAATACGTTTCTTAAAATATTATTCATATAACATGTACATAATAGTTCTTATACAATAGTATATTTATTTTAATTTTAAGGAATTTAAAATTTACTAATTTAACAAGATTTAGTGTACTTTACATACAATAATGTAGGTTTCTTGTTTTGGAACGTTTGGAATGTTTATATGTTAATTACCTTCCTTAATTCATTTAAAAACATTTTTTTATTTAATTTGAATATTCAGTAATAAGGAAAGTTTTATATTGTAGTGATGTAGCAATAAAATGAGGGTACAGGTTAGTTTTAATAAACAGATATTACAAAGATTATATTCATCATAGAATATGTATAAATTTCATGATTATAAGCTTAGTCTTTAAAATATTGCTAAAGGGCCAAAAATATATTATTTTAGTTATATATAATGATTTTATGTCCAATATTGATTAACATTCTAGAGAGCTTATTGCGTTCGTGCATAACCACTCGTGGTTTAGCAAATCAATAATAGTGTAATAGGGCTGCTTAGCATGAAATCACGCAGTTCCTTCTTTAATGATGTATCTTGAAGTCCCTTTAGTGGTTATGGAAGAGAGATCCCAGTTTCATCGGAGAGAGGAAGGTTTCTCTTCAAAACATTCTGTGCAGTGTATGGTTAAAATGTTTTTGTTATATGTGTGCATGTGTGTGATATTATGAATATTTTCCAGTTAGGATGTTCCTCAAACAGGCGTGCAGGATGACCTCTTAAAGCTATACAAGAGTGGCCGTCTTTATTTGAAGTTTGGAGAGCATGGCTGCAGCATAATCATAGTTCTAAGAACTAAGTCAGCCAGCTCAAAGAGAGATAGGAAAACTACTAAGGTATTCAGCTGAAAGCCACCCCATGCCACGAGTCAGTACCTCTTGTCATTTATGAAGTTTGGGAACAGTACTACAGTGTTCAGCTGAATACCACCCCATTGCACGAGTCAGTACATCTTGTCACTTATGAAGTTTGGGAACAGTACTAAGGTGTTCAGCTGAAAGCCACCCCATGCCATGAGTCAGTACCTCTTGTCATTTCTGAAGTTCGGGAACAGTACTACAGTGTTCAGCTGAATACCACCCCATTGCACGAGTCAGTACATCTTGTCACTTATGAAGTTTGGGAACAGTACTAAGGTGTTCAGCTGAAAGCCACCCCATTGCACGAGTCAGTACCTCTTGTCATTTCTGAAGTTTGGGAACAGTACTAAGGTGTTCAGCTGAAAGCCACCCCATTGCAGGAGTCAGTACATCTTGTTATTTATGAAGTTTGGGAACAGTACTAAGGTGTTCAGCTGAAAGCCACCCCATGCCATGAGTCAGTACCTCTTGTCATTTCTGAAGTTCGGGAACAGTACTACAGTGTTCAGCTGAATACCACCCCATTGCACGAGTCAGTACATCTTGTCACTTATGAAGTTTGGGAACAGTACTAAGGTGTTCAGCTGAAAGCCACCCCATGCCATGAGTCAGTACCTCTTGTCATTTCTGAAGTTCGGGAACAGTACTACAGTGTTCAGCTGAATACCACCCCATTGCACGAGTCAGTACATCTTGTCACTTATGAAGTTTGGGAACAGTACTAAGGTGTTCAGCTGAAAGCCACCCCATTGCACGAGTCAGTACCTCTTGTCATTTCTGAAGTTTGGGAACAGTACTAAGGTGTTCAGCTGAAAGCCACCCCATTGCACGAGTCAGTACCTCTTGTCATTTATGAAGTTTGGGAACAGTACTAAGGTGTTCAGCTGAAAGCCACCCCATGCTACGAGGCAGTACCTCTTTTCATTTCTGAAGTTTGGGAACAGTACTAAGGTGTTCAGCTGAAAGCCACCCCATGCTACGAGGCAGTAAATCTTGTCATTTCTGAAGTTTAGGAACAGTACTAAGGTGTTCAGCTGAAAGCCACCCCATGCCATGAGTCAGTACCTCTTGTCATTTCTGAAGTTTGGGAACAGTACTACAGTGTTCAGCTGAAAGCCACCCCATGCTACGAGGCAGTAAATCTTGTCATTTCTGAAGTTTGGGAACAGTACTAAGGTGTTCAGCTGAAAGCCACCCCATGCCATGAGTCAGTACCTCTTGTCATTTCTGAAGTTTGGCAACAGTACTAAGGTGTTCAGCTGAAAGCCACCCCATGCCACGAGTCAATACCTCTTGTAATTTCTGAAGTTTGGCAACAGTACTAAGGTGTTCAGCTGAAAGCCACCTCATGCCACGAGTCAGTACCTCTTTTCATTTAAAAAATGAGTAGGATGTTATTACCGTTTCTACGTAGGTTGCCGATCGATTGGATTAAGGTACACACCAGATGCAGGTTATTGTCAACAATGATTAATAGTTTGGCTCAAGCTAGCTTGTTATATAAGGTGATTGAAACAAGTGTTCCACTGTCCATTGTTTTCAACTGTTACATTAGAGACATTTTAGGTGTGGTCCCTTAAATGAAATAATTTTATTTGTTATTCAGCCAAAAATTCGTTTATATGTTTAAGTATGGTATGCTTATATCTTATTTATAAAAAAGGATACTATCTGTGATTGAAATATGATAAAAACTTGTAAATTGTACATAGATAAAGTACAGTCGCATGAGTAATTTATGTATGTTATTAATTCTTGTTTATTGTATATTTGTTGAAAGCCAATCGATGCATTACTATCGGGTTCTAGAAAACTTATTATTTCACTAATTTACTGCCACTATTATAGATCTCAAACTAAATAAGACATTCAAAACAGTGTTGGAACAAAACACAGTTTGAGTAGTGTTCACATTTTCAAAGAGAAGGTTAACAACGGAACTAATAAAAGTCGTTGAAACAATTTAAAAACTATCAATTATTAATTATGATTGGTCAAAATGAAAAGACCAATACATTTTACTTAGCTAAGTAAATAAATACAAAATAAAGTAAATAAATCTTTCATAAAATAAAAAATAAAGTAAGTAAAATAAAATATCAATCAAATCTTTTTGTTGAGTTTTACTATCTAATGTTTTCAACATAACATTATTTTTCAATATCAATGCTATGCTATTGAAAAATATAACATTCTGATGACTATAACAACCTGAATAGTCAAACATTAATAATTATCAGGTTGTTTGTAATTTAAAAAAAACCTTAAATATTGTACTTGAACTATTTTTAGATGACAAAAATCAACAATAAAGAATTAATTATCATATTTGTATTTTAAGTAATTTCTCAATCCCTGGGTGAACTATATTGTAATACAAAATATTTTAAAAGAAGAGGTTTTCTTTAGTTGATTTGTGTTCCACGAATTTACAAATCGCTTATATACAGTAAAAGGTTTATGTTATTGTAAAATTTTGTTTCATGATAATGTAAGGAAATTTTGTAGTGCACTTATATGATTGTTCAAGTAATTTAATTGTTATATTTATATTGAATGACTTCTAAGAATGTGGATTTGTATTCAGAAAGTTGATCAATATTTGTCGCTTAGTAAAGTTGCTCTCTTTATACTGGCTTGAACGACTCGAAAACGAATATAAATTTGAGCAGCTATAGTTCAGGTTACTATTTGACATTTACAAGTGCATCAGCCGTATGTATTGAAATGACATACGGGAGTGTGTTTGCAGATTTTAGTCAACATAATTAATTTAACATTGGCAACCCTGGAGTTCACTGCGCAGTTAGTTTGCAAACAGGTCGATACACAGCGCCAGTGCTCGCAACACACTGAACTCTAGCGGCCTCGGGCCCAACTAATTCTCTTTGTTAGGTTCTGTTTTGCATATTCAAGTAGAGCTTTGTTATCTTGGAAATTCAATAATTCACTTCTAAACATCCTACTATTGCATTTGGTTTTATGTTTTTTAAAAATTTTTATTTTGTAAATATTATCTAAAGAAAGTAGAAAAATATAAAAAAATGAGTAATTCATATGAATTTGTGTTAATAAATGCGTATTAAAATTCACATATATAAAACGTAAATATAAACACAATTGGTTATAAAACTTATTTATACTGAAGTATACCTGCTTAAACAATTTATCCCTTCATAGAGACATTCTTTAAGATAAAAGTAGGCTTAGAGCTCCCGACCTCCATTGATCTCGTTTCCAATGTAAGTGCCGATAGCGTTTTTATGGCCATTGACTTGAGCTCTAGTAAGTGATGAGATTTTTCCAAATAAATCGATATAAAGAGTTTTCGTATTGGAGTGGAAGTTAACAAATCCTATATTATTATTTAGACTACTATCAAAACTATATAATAGCATAGATGTTTTTCATGTATTTAAAAATGCAAGGATATACTCAATGGTTATATATTAAAGTATGTCTCTTGTTTTTTTATAAGATGCTATTTCAAAATTATGGATGGGCCGTTTAGATTGTGATCAACTGAAAGAACTTTGTGAGAGGGATGCACTGAGTAAGGAAAGTAAGAGAGATAACTACTTTTCCCACACTGTGTAATTTTCCATGTAATGTTCTTATGGAAACTAGGTAGACGGTATGTCATGTACTAACAGCGCAGTAGCAAGCCCCCACCCATTACGTCATCTGCAGCAGTTACTATTGGTTGGTTTGATCAACAATTACGAACAAAGCTTAGAAAAATAAAACTACTTAGCATTCAGATAGAAATTAATAATATCAATGAAACAATAAATGACCACAATTAAAGTTTGTAACTAAACACTTGAATGCTTAATTAGAAGTTTAACACTTAAATGCTTAAGTTAACCACAGCCGTACTGTAGGGGGGTGAAGCGGGAGAACGACTCAACTCCGCTGCTGAAACCCCTATATGTGCAAAATATAGGCTCTCAGTATTTTTGGCCGAACTGTACAAAATAACCATGTATTAATTAGTCATGTACAGTTCCGTTCAATAGTTATACATTTATAGAAATAGTGTATTGGAGATAGCCATGTAAACACTTGTTCATTAATTTTTGTTGCCATATACTTTAAAATTATCAAAAATTCATATATTCTTTCTTCATTGTATCTTCTTCATTGTAAAGTAAACTGTCCACCCATACTACACATACAATGGTATTGAACCACCCACCCACCCATACTACACATATAGTGGTATTGACCCACCCGTCCACCCATACTACACATACAGTGGTATTGACCCACCCGCCCACCCATACACAAACAGTGGTATTGAACTACTCGTTTACCCATACTACACATACAGTGGTATTGACCCACCCGTCCACCCATACTACACATACAATGGTATTGAATGTCTATCACTGTACGTGTATGAGTGGGCGAGTGGGCCGTCTACCAATGTACGTGTATGGGTGGGCGGGTGGGCCGTCTATTACTGTACGTGTATGGGTGGGTTGGTGGGCCGTTTACCACTGTACGTGTATGGGTGGGTGGGTGGGTCAGTACCACTGTATGTGAATGGGTGAGCGGGTGGGTCAAAATCACTGTACGTGTATGGGTGGGCGGGTGGATCAATACCAATGTACGTGTTTGTGTAGGTGGGTTAATACCAATGTACGTGTATGTGTGGGTGGGCCAATACCAATACACATACTGCATATGTATATATCTTGTGTGTGTGTGTGTGTGTGTGTGTGTGTGTGTGTGTGTGTGTGTGTGTGTGTGTGTGTGTGTGTGTGTGTGTGTGTGTGTGTGTGTGTGTGTGTGTGTGTGTGTGTGTGTGTGTGTGTGTGTGTGTGTGTGTGTGTGTGTGTGTGTGTGTGTGTGTGTGTGTGTGTGTGTGTGTGTGTGTGTGTGTGTGTGTGTGTGTGTGTGTGTGTGTGTGTGTGTGTGTGTGTGTGTGTGTGTGTGTGTGTGTGTGTGTGTGTGTGTGTGTGTGTGTGTGTGTGTGTGTGTGTGTGTGTGTGTGTGTGTGTGTGTGTGTGTGTGTGTGTGTGTGTGTGTGTGTGTGTGTGTGTGTGTGTGTGTGTGTGTGTGTGTGTGTGTGTGTGTGTGTGTGTGTGTGTGTGTGTGTGTGTGTGTGTGTGTGTGTGTGTGTGTGTGTGTGTGTGTGTGTGTGTGTGTGTGTGTGTGTGTGTGTGTGTGTGTGTGTGTGTGTGTGTGTGTGTGTGTGTGTGTGTGCGTTTGCGCGTGCGTGCGTGCGTGTTTGTGTGTACAAATTTTATTTACTTGCTTTTTACCAGTAACAGGTCTATTCACATCAAGTTATTCATTGTACTGGTAATTCACATTATATTACTGTTATTGTAAAACACATTATGGTTTTTTCTGTACTAATGGTAGTATACAACTTCACATGTTTATTTAACATTAAATCAACTTTGTTAACAGATATTTTATATTTTATCAAAAAAGTATCACATAATTTTCGTAATAATTCCAAATAGTGGATTATATTGCACTAATGCATAATTTCTAATAAAACTATAAGCAGAGTTATAGGCTTGATTGGAAAGTTCAATGCGACTGTCTTCAGTGTGTCCACTTGTTTAGAGCAACCAATAACAAACACTGGTGTCTTATTAAAAAACACACTTTTGTTCAAACAAGGTTGATCATCACTGCTTAAATGATAATAAGGTCTAAATCTTGAGTATTGTTGGTATAGTAGAGATTTAATTCCATTGATATTGTCATAAGGATAGTATTTACTATTCAAACACAATGTAATATTTTTCACATTACAAAATTCAAACAGACATGGATCAATTCAAATCGCTCATGAAACCAATATTTATACCAATATAATTTAAAGGTGATAGCTTCAATACTCAGTCCTCTTAATAATGACATGGCGTCCGCTTAATGGTAGCCATCGATGTGGACACTACTAGAAAAGTCCGGGGTGTCCATGATTGGTGGTAGTCAAGATTCAGACGTTGTGTAAGAAAGAGAAGTGAATGTTAGGCTTGTCGGTCACCTGAAACCGACCAATACTACGTGGTTCGGATTCGACGTAATGTTATAGGTCCTTTAGTTGCCCACCCATACATATACAGTGGTATAGACCCACCCACCCATACACGTACAGTGGTATAGGCCCACCCATACACGTACAGTGGTATAGACCCACCCACCCACCCATACACGTACAGTGGTGTAGACCCACCCGCCCGCCCAAACACGTACAGTGGTATAGACCCACCCGCCCACCCATACACGTAAAGTGGTATTTACCCACCCATACACGTACAATGGTATTGACCCACCCGCCCACCCATACACGTACAGTGGTATTGACCTACCCACCTACCCATACACGTACAGTGGTATAGACCCACCCGCCCACCCATACACGTACAGTGGTATTGACCCGCCCACCCATACATACAGTGGTATTGAGCAGATGGCATAATATAAGTTTTATTACACGTACACGTACAGTGGTATTGACCCACCCGCCTACCCATACACATACAGTGGTATTGACCCACCCGCCCACCCATACACGTACAGTGGTATAGACCCACCCACTCATACACGTACAGTGGTATAGACCCACCCGCCCACCCATACACATACGGTAGTATTGACCCACCCGCCCACCCATACACATAGGGTGGTATTGACCCAACCGCCCACCCATACACATAGTCTGGTATTGACCCACCCGCCCACCTTCACACATACAGTGGTATTGACCCACCCGCCCACCCAAACACATAGAGTGGTGTTTACCCACCCGCCCACCCATACACATAAAGTGGTATTGACCCACCCACCCACCCAAACACATAGAGTGGTAAACAGACCTGTCGAATCTTTACTCGAGTTGAAATCTGATCACAACATTTATCGGATTTTCAAACATTGACAATGTTTGTACGGTCCATTTTTTAGGAATTTTGAACTTGGCAGTGACGATACTCGTGCAATTTCCACCTCCAGAACGGTACGTCTCTATCTGTCATTATCATGAGTGGTAATTATATTTCATGTTTTACTTAAGGTATTTTCCAAACTAATTTACTAATTTCAATTGAACAAGCGAGAAAGGCAGGTGACACTTGTATGATTGCAATTTTATTAGTTGATGAATGTAACAATTCAAGTTCTTGTTTAGCTTTCAATAAAACATGTTTATAATCTTTATTAAATCAAGTAACAGCTTTAATGGTGCTCAAACGCAAAAATACACTAGTCAGAGTCTAAGTTATCAATAGTTTTAAGGTTCCAGCTAGTGGCGTTCATCCAGTTTGCCTCGACAAGACGAGACTTAAGTACATTTTTCATAATTCTTGTGACATTTTTTGTACGATCAATTTCTGTCATACACGTCGTATCTTATTTTTCTGTCACACACCTGGAAATTTGTTTGCAGCTTTTGCAAGATTATGTAACTTATTTCTGACTGTTTTCAATATTTCTCCTTCAATTAACTAAAGGAAAGTTTTTTGCAAGTACGTAATATCCAGAAATAATACCCCAAAAGGTTGATCGAAAGTAAATATTTTAAATTGAAAAAATCTGTAAAACATTTTTTACAGATTGTAAAAAATTGTAAACGATGTTGTATTTTTTATTGTGTTTTTACTTTTTTAATAAATTTATTGATATACAGTTCTATATATTTCGTTATGATTTTGCTTGGACTATTTAAGAGCCTCAGAAACACTTATTAATCGATTAAATGTCATTGTAAGTATTATGTTTATCAATCTATATGCATAAATAGTATACGTTATTTAAGTTTGAGTTTTTAAGAAACAATTAAGTGACATTGCTTAAGCTAAAAATTTTACTCCGTCCTAAAATAATAATGTATTTATGTCAATAAATTAACTAGTATAGCGAAATATGTGATGAGTAAACAAAGTATTGCCTTTTTAGGAGTACAGATAACAGTTTAGGCGTTTGTCAACAATTACATGCACCTAATGCTTTTGGAGAGCACTCCATTTTTATATCAACTATACGAGTCCTCATGAACCAGACAATTCCTCTTGTCTTGTTATCAACTCACTTCAACTGTTTATTTCTCACAAGCTGCAAAATGTTTATCTATAGGTCACGATTTTTATTTTGAAGCTACTTTATAGAATATGATAATGTTTATGTATTAGACGTTGATGAATGTCTGCAATTTACGTGAATGTTGTTATTTTTTTTTTTTTTTTATTTATTTTTTACAAGAAGGCTGACAGTATAAACCTCCCTTAAAATATTTTCTGTGCAGTTTATGTTAATTCCGAACAAAATCATACTGATTGATAGTTAAATTATTATATGCTAGGTTAGGTTATGTTGTGGTTGATTGGTTTATGAAGAGTACCATAGTACAAAGAAAAAGAAACAGAGGTCGCTTTCTTATGGCTGCAGTGAACGCCTCAAAGGCATTGATGTACCGATTACAGAAAAAGTACCGGTACATGTTTATATATATATGAAGCAATAATTACTACATTTATCCTTGAGTATTTGGGGGAAATGATGAAGATACTTACAAGGTGCTTGGCCAAATGAAGAAACTACTATTCGACTCTCTATCCCGACACACATTCAGCGGACTATTGATTGTGATCTCTGTTTACTTCTTTCTCTCAGTATAATTTTTACGGCTACACGGTGGGTCAAGATTGCAAACATTGGTACACTCATCATAAACTTTTGTAAGCTTAAACTTACAATGTTTTATTTTTACATTTTATTATTATATTATTATTATTATAAAAGATATAATAAAATAAATAATAATATTATTATTATTTATTTTATTATTATATTTGTGAACTTATTCATGTTTTAAATAGCCAGACATTGATGTATTATTTATATAAACATATTTTAATACGGTACACTATCTAACAAGTGTTCAGTTTTCATAGAAAACCTTTAATGGTGGTGGCGTTTTTGTAAAAGAGACCCTCAGCATTTAACTGCAGAATGAAAGTATATAAACCTAGATATAATTCATAGTGATATAAGTTACAAAATTGAAAATATATAAAAGCCTAAAGTTGAACTCCCTTTACTAATTATATTATATATTTACTTACACTTGTTTTAAAGAAACCGAGAAAGTAAAGTATTAAATTACATTTTATAACCATGCATAAAATGGTACTGAAACGGCATTTTTTACTATAAATAACTAAATATAAATTAGCTTTATTGACTCACACATTTACAGATAAACGGTACATTTTTCAAGAAAGCTATCAAACTTCACTGCATAGTGCCCAACTTATTCCTGGATTTTAGCAAAGCTTTTGACTGTCTCAAACACAATAATTAAGAACTCGGGCATAAAATGTTTTTGTCTGGAATTTACCTAAATAACAGAAGCAGATGGTGGAAGACCAGTGCACCTGAAACGGCATCACTCAAAAGGTCCAATCACTACTGATGGATGTTCAAAGAGGTGTGCCTCAGGGCTCAGTGATGTTTCTGTTGCTTACAATGGACGTCTGAATTGTTACAAGACGACTGCTACTCAGTTGTTTATGCTGATGACGTAGTTCTCATACAGGCAAATAAATAAATAGAACACCTCAATATAAACACAAACACACCCATACAAAACTGCTCTTCAAACGATATAGTTTTAAATGAAAAAAAAAAAAAACAATAATCGATTCGTGTTTAAACTGGAATCCTAACATTTATCAACTTGGTAAGTTACTGGGCACTGGCATATTCGTCTTATGCAGATCTAAGCGTATAAGCAGCATCGAAACAGCTAAAACGACCTATTTAGCGGTCTTTGAATCATATCTTTTATATGGGGTTTCAGTATTGGAGGGGGGGGGGGTCACTGGTCTGACGAACTTTCAAAGAGTTCTCAAACACCAGAGAAGAGCTGTCAAATGCCTGGCTGGCCTGAATTACCCTCTACTGCATAGAGAGGTCCAAACACTTAAAATTCTCTTCACGTTCAAAATGTGATCCTTCAGTTGGTATATTCAGGACAACATAGCAACAATAATATACACTAATATACCATAAGAAATGCTTCGAAATTCAACCTACCAATCATCATTGCAACAAAACAACCCTCAAATAAAGGAGCCCTACACAAACTGCCCGAAAATCTTAAACAAAAATACCCACAACACCTAAAAAAGACTAAAAAAAAGGCTGCATGAGATACCTTTCTACATAGAGAAAGAATTTATAACTTCTGACTCTTTATTGCAAATTCATAGAAACTGCATTTGACACCGACAATCCTGGCATTACTCATGTTGACCACCCACACCAATATCAGAAGTTCGATATTTTGAAAGGAATTCATGATTAGTTTGAGAGATTTATCCACAGTGTGGCTGATCTATAATGTGTTACTTTTCAGAATCTTTGCCTTCGATTGTGGAGTTTACTGTGGAAGTCTAAAGCTAAGAACTATGGGAAGATATACTTGCCACTCACGTCCTAACCCACCCGCCCACCCATACACGTACAGTGGTATTGACCCACCCGCCCACCAATACACTTACAACTCTGTAAGTGTACTGTACCCATACACGTACAGTAGTATTGACCAACCCATCCACCCATACACGTACAGTAGTATTGACCCACCCACACACGTACAGTAGTATTGAATTGTTGGGGCGATGTCCATAAAATATGTCCATAAAATAATATGACGCTGTAAAATATGCGTTCTCCATAAGATTATCTTTTCAGAAGATTGTGAAAAACTCATTCTTTGTATATCAAAGTCATTGAATTTTGAACCGATTTATTAGCATATTTGTGTCACATTACGTTGTATTCACATTATCTCCTAACTTCTTTGTCGGCAAGAAGTCATAGCTGATCATTATTTTTAAATGGAACAAATTTCTCTTCCTGGCCTTGATGATTACTTTATACCAGTTATTAGGACACAATATATGTTGAGCTTTACAATGATTTTCGATGCTTGAAAAATAATAATCAATTGGGGAGGTTAATATTTTGCTTAAAGTATTGGTAGATAGTACAGGCCTCTTCATGATTTTCACCTTGAAAAAACCTGGTTAAGATCAGAGACATTTTGAAATTTCTGATCTAGCCTGAACAGCATGCATTTTACGCCACTACAAGTTTGGCTGAAGATACTCCTGACTGTGTGAGCCTAAATCTTGTATACTGTCACTGATCTTGCATGCACCGATTTCTTAGGAAACCCGAGATCCAACAGTCTCATTGCAGCAGTAAAACAACTTTGAAAACGTTCATTACAACTAAGACTATACAGACAGCAGTTTCGTTTGTAGTAAGTGACCAGGTAAGTTGTTTTGGAAATGTCAAGGTCAAACGTAAAAGCATGGAAAGTGTGGCCAGATTTTTTTCAGTTTATGTGTTTTTTCGTATGTTCTCACTATAAGTGTTAGCTTTCCTTAAGTTTACTTTATGCTGTACTTATAATGTTCTTGTTTGTTCTTCGTCAAGCATATTATCAATATTATTTTTGTAGATATCACACTGTGTGCATCTGTCTTTTGGGCTTGTGGGTGGATGTAAATTAAAATTATTGTTGAATGTTCTGTGGTATATGCCTATTGGCTATTTGCCTAGTGTTAAATTTTGCTCAGTACAAATTTGTTTATATAAGTTGTTTATCAAATCGAATAAAAAATGTTGTTTAAGAAATAAGAAATACGAACACTAAGAAATGTTGTTTGTATCAAGAAAGAACTTCTTACAAGCTGTTATGCTTGCATCATTAATTAGGATTACATTAAGGTAATCAGCGATAAACTGTGGTACTTTAGTGCCGTCTCTAGAGCGATGGCGAGATGGTTATTGTTGTTGAAATAAATTAAAGCATTCTGTGCAGAGAAAGTACGTATTTTCCAAAAGTGTTAAAACAATTTTGCTGAGATTTAATAGTACATTTTTCTGAGCACTTTTGTTTACAGTTGTTGTTTTTTAATGTATCAACCTCAAATTCCTTACCTTCTGCTGTCTTGTAGGACTCTCTAATATTTCCTCTTCTTTTCCTCTGTTCTCTCTTGCTTATAACTGTTGCCTTTTTTCAGATTGTGGTCTTCGTTTAACGGCATCGTCGCCCTCTTGTTGATAATAATATAAAAGCTCAAGAAACTATTTCACTAATCATTAAGTTCTATTATCTTTGACGTTGTAATAATTTATGTAGTAAAATTCCAACTTATGTAGTAATGCGTTTTAACTGTTACTGAACATTTTTAGTTTAGTTTTCAAAGAACTCTAAATTAGGGCTCCTAATAACATTTACTATTGTTACTTGAACAACAGTCACTTTTAGTTTGGTGGTAATTTAACTACATTGCTTTTGTTGTCATCTAGTATTTTTAATCCATGTGTTGTATAAAAATAAAAAAAGGAAATAAAGCATTGAAATAATTTTTAAAATTGTGCACACATTATAAATAAATGAACACTAATGATATTAGATAAATAAAAGGTATTAGATTAGCACTAATTTAAACTACTAACACTTGTAATTAGGTTAAAAGTATTTTGGAAAAAAAACTATTTGGAATGAGTTTTAAGAAAAAGAATGTGACTAGTTCAAAATTTATAGTCATTCCAGGGGGTTTTTCTTCACAGCTGATTCTTCTTCTTTCAAATACCACTTACAGTTGTAAAACTTGCAAAAAAATATATCCTTCGTTGTCCAATTCAAAAAATTGGAACATGTAACATAATTCTGCAAATTTTAATTCAGTTTAAAGAAATCAGCAATTGGAAAATACAATAATCAAATGCCTCCAACTGCGCAGGTCTTTATTTATACAAAGTACTGGAGCACCAGAGTGCAAAATATACATATATCACAAGTTATTTCAGCTGACGCCATTGTAACTTAATATTAAAAATATCTATATTACAGAAAATATATATTTACAAACGGAACAAAATATTTAACTAACAACCAAAGAGTTAACACTTAGTCTAGGTCACAATAAATACCTAATGTTAAGAAGGCAAGGGTTCTAGAAATTTGTTTAAAAGGTTATGTTAGGCCTTCGGCTTACATTAATAATAAAAAGGAATGGTAGCAGAAGCGACATATTCGAACAAATACATAACCACAACCATTCCTAAAATAGATTTACTTGCATTGTCTTGAATGTGCGTTCAATAAGTATTTTCCCGTGATAAAAACTCAACTGCATTTATCTGTAAAGAAATTATAATTAATGTCCTTGTAAATTGTGATAAGATGTAGAAATATACTTTATTTTTTTTACTATTTGTATACTAAAAACTAAACATATTTTGTTGTTACACCACAGTGAAAAAGAAAACAGAGGTCACCATTCAACAGTGTGCTAAATGTAGTATGTCGAGTAGTTAGTTACTCGTTTTTCCAGGAAAGGTCAATTCTTGTCAGTCCCCTCCTTATTCCCCCCAAATAATCAAGGATAAATATAGTAATTATTACTTCATATTTATAAAGATTTACATTAGTTGTAATGTCTTTAAACTGTTCTGAGGACTTCACAGATGCCATAAGACAGGGACCTCTGTTTATTTTTCTCTATGACTACACAGTGTATTAGATATATAAAAATATTGTTAAAGAATTGTTAATTTTGTGCTTTAGCTTTTATAAATTTTAATTGGCTTACATTATTTTAGCAACATTACAAAATTGAATAGTTTAAAATATAAAAAACATTTCAATTAATAGATTTTATATTTATTTGTTGTACAACCCTTAAGGATATTCATTGTAAGTACTGCAACTTGTTCTCTTTCAGTAACAACAATGGTATTATGTGAAACGCTTATAGCATGTATTTGTAGTCTACAAATTAATTAGCCTATTATAGATAAATATAATTTCAGGAAAGTATTTATAATTTTCCAGAGCTAAAATTACTCATTCTTTTCCTGGCCTTAATAATATTTATTTGGAGGGTAGACTAATTAATTTAAAACTTGATTAGTTTCATTTGATGTTCACCGAAATATTCAAATTTAGTACTGTGCATAGGATTATTTGTACGATTTTCTTTTAGTTTTAAAAATCTTTGTAAGCATCTCTATCATTAGTTGAGATAAACTGTAAGTATAAATGAATATATCTGAAAACCAAAAACTATACTTAAAAAAAATTACAATTATCTCTTTTATCACAATTTACCATTTAGAATAAACTGTTTCACTCATTTTCATTGGACAACCTCTAAACATATCGCAAAGTTAGATTGTCTAGTCCGATCTAATTAATAAATAATCAGTTACAAAACTATACAGGATACTTGTCCCTCTCTCCCATGAAGCGATGTAATTGGACCATCAATGTTAGATCTTTTTAGTGAAGTAGATATACAACTTTAGTTATAAAGCCCAGAAACAGTTCCCTTGAAGGATTTAAAAACAAGTATCATAGTAAAAATAAAGTCATTAATTTCTCTGTCATAGTAGATAGTCAAAAGAAAATTTTGTTTTATTAGTTTCTTGTTAGATGTGTTATTTTAACAATCTTCATTATTTTTTTTATGTGGTTTGTCCGAAAGAATGACTTCTTGAAGTCTATCTTGTGTTCAGGAAAGTCTATTTGTTCAGTTCTTAGAGAAATATGAAAATGTATCAACATTATACCAAATTAAAATATGCCAGATTTAACTTCGTCTGAGTTACTTTGAGAATTTTCCTTTATTACTTTATTTACTTAATTATCCATCACAACTTTCTATATTTATTATACTCTCCAAAAATATATCTCGTCAAAAAAGTTTAAAGTTTTATTTACGATAGTTTGTTTTTAAATAGCACGTAATTAAATGTAACAAAAATGATATTTAAACATACTAATAAACTTATTTATGCTGATAACATGATGGGTGGAACCTTATATGGGAATAAATTAGCTATGCTTTATTTATTTAAGGGTACTAATTCCAAATGTTACATTACATACACTAAGTTAGTTATCAACTACATAAAGCGGGTAAGAACATTCTCAGAGGAAATGTTTTGTGTGTAATATTTTCTGCCCATTATATTCAGAGTTCTTACATTCTTACATATGAGAAGCCCAAACAACTTTTTGAGTTTTTCAGACAAAATGGATGATTACATGAGTGTCGAATTACTGTGGTGACCTGTATAGTTTGGTCACTAACCAAGTTTGACTGTTCTTAATTAATAGCTCAATAGCCAGGACAACTAAGGGACCTACAACCTTACGTGGAATCCGAACCACTTAGTGTTGGTCTAATTTTCAGCAAATTAACAAGCCTGATACTCAGTTTTCTCCCCTTCACAACACCCGGATACTGACTACTACTCAACATATACATCTGTAGTAGTATACACGCCAATAGCAACCCCTGAGCGGATGCAATGTCGGTATTAAGAGAACCGTGTGTAGAGCCTATCGCTTACGATCTCCACAACACTTTGTCCTCAAATAGCTGGGTTACATTATTAGTTACCTTTATTATATATTACTATAGGTATCCAATAGTCCTCATTTGGCAATCGTTCTACTTTCGTTTATTTTTTGAACATTTATCCCCAAGCTAAGATTTTAAGTACTAAAAAACGTCATCTCTGAAAGCTTATAAGAGCATCGTGTTTTCCTTCACACCTCCGATATTTACGGTGTCCTTCAAGGTAACTGGTTAGGGACCTATTCTGTAGACTACTACCCTGTGCACATATTTACATGGACGACACGACATACAACACCTAACACTTAGTACTGAACTCTAGTATTGCACGAAGACTATATACAAGCAGTCTAGACTGCATGCAGGTATACAGTAGCCTCACTGTCAACTGTATATTGACAAAGGGAAACCTAACTTGACTGTTACAACATGTAGGTCTTGCACTAAAGACTATTTAAGTATGCAGATAAATTTGCATAACATTAGAGGTATAGAAATTAATTTGAAAAAAACATGCTTGTCAACTATTTACTGAGATCTAACTATCATTAAGTTGTAAATATTATATAACTTAGTTTAAAGTTAAAATAAAATTTACTATAATTTTGTATTTTAATGATAAAAATCCATACGTTCTTATAGTATATTTCATAATCTATTTTAGCATGTGAAACGATTGTTAATTGGATTAAAATGTAACGAAGTATAACTAAAACAAAAATAGATTGTTTTTGGGTTAGACGTGCTTTCATGTTCTCGCAATCTTAAAGGAAGCCAAAAACCTAGGACTGCATACCTCTATAGTTGTCTTGATCATATATGTATTTAAAAAATAATTAAAAAATTCCTTTAATTAATTCTATAATTACTTGTAAATTATAACGAATTTAATCTTTATTCGGTAACCTGAGACGACGCTTGATAAAATACCATAAAAATAACATTTTGCTAACATAAAAAGAACTTTCAAGAGCATTTTATTCAATAATAGTGAGAGATGAAAGATAAATTAACTACGAAATACAGTTTTATTTATTTTTTTAGAAATAATCTGATTTTTTTTTAGTAGCATGTTGTAACAAACCTAAAGAAAAAATGTTCACTAGTTGAATTAGGCTAATTATATTTAATGTCAACATTTTAAAACTTATTATCAAACAATAATATGTTGTACATATTTTAATCTTTTGTATAAGTTATATACATTAAATATTGTCATAATTTTATAGAACTGAACCTGAAATTACTATGGTAATTTTACCGAAATACCGAAAATATATTAATTGAATTTGTAGATAGGAAAGGCAATTTTACAGAATCTTCAGTTATTTGCTTAGGAAAATATATGTATGAATATCTTTTAGTAAAATTCACTCCACTACAGAATTGACTTTTGAAATAGAATTCTAATTCGGCATTGATAAATGTTACAATAAATAATGCAATATTAATAAAACACTATATCAACCAACAAGTACTTTTTCCTAAAATTTTATGAGAAAAAAATTAATTTTTTATACTATTATCTAGTATAAAAAAATGTAAACAGAAATGTGTCATTAATTTTAACTTTAACAAGTTGATTCAAATTTACTAATCAGTATGTTTCATATCTAAAATTTTCAAGGAAATTGAAAACTTTAATTTGTTATGGATTAAAACTAATTGTTTTATTGAGAAAAAACATTGTTACATGTTAATCATAAGGACCAGGTTTTAAAACCAACGAAAGGAAATAAACGAACCAAATGTTTTTATTGTTGCTAGTAAAATCTTATAGGAATTATTTATTTGGGTGCCACCAAAGGTATTGGTAACATGAAATATTTATTAAATGAGACGTTTGAAACGATTTCTAATGAAATTTAAAAGACTACACAGCCTACTTTAATTTCTCTGTGTGAATTTGCTGCAGTTTGCATAAAAGTTGGGTCTGCCACAGTTAAAATGCAATGAGAGAAAAGTGGTTGGGTCATACATAATGTAATTATTATGTTCAATTAATAATAAAATTAAGATAAGAATATTAACCTCCACCGACCTGTTTTAGCGATTATCGTACGTTGAGTATGAATTATTTTGTCTAATGGAAATTTAATTCTGAAGGCTACTAAGCGTATATATATGTGCCAAGTTATGGAAATCTTAAAAACTTCTATACTTCTGCACCAAACTTAATTCTTTATAGCAGTAATTCCAGAATTATGTTGTACTAAGCATGCATGAAAGCACGTCACTGTACGAGGCCATATTAACGTTCATAATACTTCCTTTAATATTTTTGACAATGTGTTTCCAAATTATTTATTTTTCAAATATATTTTATATAAGGACAATCTCTTTTTTATGGTAACAGTTCTTGGTAGATTATACAAAAGGTAATGGGTCACAAAGCAAGCTTCTTTTTCTATCAAGTTAGATCACTTTCATTTCAAACGTTAATAACTATTTTTTAATTAATATTATGTGATAACACTATACAACATTTACAGTACTATATTCATTTGCTCTTATTCTCTTCTTATTCTCACAGTTTTATGAGTTACATTTTACTGTAAAAAATAATACAAGTTAATGAATATCAGACTCTGAAGTAAATATTCTAATATCGTAGCATGTTGAGATTCAGATGTATGTAGTCAATGTAAACAAGGAAACTACTAATACAACCTCAGGTATATATCACTAAAACCATTAATCTGCCTGAACTAAAACTGGTAAACTTTACAGATCTACTTTATTGGTACATTTTATTTGAAAATAGTGGTAACTCTCTACTAATATACAATGTTATATACATAGCTTTTGTACAACCTCATAGTTACACTTTGCGTCTTAGTACAATTTAAAGTACAACAGTTCCATACCAACTTAGTGGAAGTACCATACAATATATTATTTAAAGTTAAGAAAGTATTTAAATATATTACCAGAGGTTATATATAAATGTGTGGTAGGAGTACGGTTTTACAAGCTACATGTACATGTGTATTGTTTTTAATGGTAAGGTCTAATTAATAAACATTTCGACAGAGAAACTTTACTATAAGTTTTGTTACCCCCTGATATGAAAGTCCAGGGTATACAACTCATTTGCTATTTTTAGCCCATATTTAGTTTAAATAGACAATACGTCCATGTGTACAGTCTGTATACTTCAGGTTGGCCGATGGACCCGGGACTACCTGCGGCCACCCCTATAATCCCTCGCCGCATCCGCCGGGCGGTCCGATGCCTAGGCGATGAGTCACCTACTGGCTGTGTTTATACAATGGTACAAGTTTTTAACAGAGTAATAATTTTACATTTGTAAAAGCGTATTTGAAATCTGCTAAAAATGTTATGAAAAATGATATAAAACTCGACCTGAACAAAATAATATTTAATCTGATAAGGGTATGACAATGTTAATGTTAATAAACGAGAAAATCTGTAAACAAGTCTGGTCCTAGATGACTCATACTGTTTCTAAAATAGGGGTTGTGACTCATTTAGTAAAACTGCAAATATATAACCAGTGTGTGTAGTGACCGCCAAGGGGTGCACATCGTGAGTACGGTACGTAAAATTCGGCAAGTCGCTATGCGTGTTTTTGTGCTTATTTAGAATTACATTTCTTGACGTTTAGTGAATATAATTTTAAAAGTAGTCAATTTAATTTGTTCATCGTAAATTCGTATGTAACGCCTCCTTCAGAGAAACGGGGTAAAGTTTATCATTCCCAAGCTCGGACGATAATTGCGTCAGTCCTCCAGTATTTCGAGCTAGAACGCGACAACAAAGGACCGTTAAAAGACGTAAAAAAAGTTGTCGAAAGAGTGTCCGAAGCGTGTCAGGTGTCGATACGGACCGTGGGAAGAATAAAGGCGGAGTTAAAAAGTGTTAGTGTTGGCGCTGATTCATCATTCTAGTGACATCCAACTGGACTTGGCAGAAGCAACTGAACAAGAAGCTGTAGCTATATGTAACCACTCGACTCCTGTTCTTCAAACGCCAAAAAAGAAAAAGCACAAGGAGTCACGGTTCTCACTCATGGACGATTTTGACAAAACTGCGATTCGTCGGCACGTGGTAAATTATTACAAACGCAAAGAAGTACCAACGCTCCGAAAACTTCAGGTCACACTTCGTGAGGCAAGTCTATTCAGTGGCTCATTACGAACGTTATCCAAATTGTTGAAAGATCTTGGTTTCCGCTGGAAAAAGCTTAACAAAAGAAAACTGCTAATGGAAAAACCTAGTATTGCTTTATCTAGGTGTAGATTTTTAAGAAAAATGAAAAATGTTGATATGAAAAATGTAGTTTTCCTTGATGAAACGTGGCTTAACGCCAACTCAACAAAGGAGGTGGGATGGACGGACGATAAAGCTGATTGCAACTTAAATGCTCCGCTCGGTAAAGGGAAAAGACTCATTATATGCCACGCAGGAGGACACAGGGGTTGGATAAACTCACCACCATTGATTTTTGAATCAAAAAAGACAGTTGATTTCCACGAGGAGATGAACCAAAAGTTTTTGAAGGCTGGTTTTTTGAGGTGTTGTTAAAATCAATCCCAGCCGGTTCTACAATAGTGATAGACAATGCCCCCTATCATTCCCGGGTGGATAATCCAGCACCAACAACATCTTCAAGAAAAGGGGAGTACGTTGACTGGTTGCATAACCGTGGAATACCATTTACTCCAGATATGCGTAAGCCTGAACTGTACAATCTCATCAAACTTCATAAGCCTCAGCTTACTTCCTATGTCATTGACAAGAAAGCTGCTGACCTAGGATTTAGAGTAATACGGCTTCCACCATATCATTGTAATTATAACCCCATTGAAATGGTATGGGGCCATTTGAAGCGGTACGTAGCATCAAAGAACACTACATTCAAGTTGTCAGACGTTCAGACACTCTTCATGGAAGCTGTGAACTCCTATCCCTCCGAAACCTGGGAAAAATGTGTCAATCACGTGAAGACTGAAATGGACAACGATTGGCTCAGTGAAGGTCTCGACGATACCAGTGTGCAGGAACTTATCATAAACCTGGCTCCAGGGGACTCGGATGTGGATGACAGCGACTGGGACAGCGATGAGGAAGATGACTTGGGAGTCACTCAGCTTGAATGAGTAAGTTATTTCCCTTATTTAAAAAAAAAAACCAGTTTTATCAGTTTTGTTGAGTCAGTTTTAATAAATGAAATAATTTTAAAATATTGAAAACTATAAAAACTTATACTTAATAAAATACTAGAATGTAAACAAACATATTATTATTTATAAAAATTATAGTAATCATAAATTACCGTGAGTTTGCTAATATGTTTTTCTAGCTTAATTCATTTTTTTTTAGCTGACAACTTTGCTAAACGTTGTCAAATTAAATAAATGGTTTTCAATTTTACGTCTGTCATTTGGTTACAAACAAATCGTAACTTACTTTTTACTTACTTACTTACTTAATTACCTTTTTCTCTTGCAGAGAGAACACAAGAATCCATTTTTAAGAAGACATCTTGCAAGTGAAACGATCAGAAGCAATTTCAGACCACTGTAGGTTTAATAGTTAAAATTTTTTGTACAGTATTGTTTTTTATTGATGTGTAGGATTTGTATTGTATTGTATTTTTCATTGTACATAGCATATTGTGTGTATAACGTTTTGACTGATTGTTATTGTAATTCGTATTAGGCTTATTATATCTCAGTAAAAAGATTTACTATTAATAACCAATTCTACGGTTAATTTACTTTTACCCAAACAGTTCCAATACTATTCATTTATAGCTTAAAACTTGCCTAACTTTTATTGTTCAGGTCGAGTTTTATATCATTTTTCGTAACTTTTTTAGCAGATTTCAAATACATTAAAAAAAATGTAAAATTATTACTCTGTTAAAAAATTGCACCATTGTATAAACACAGCCAGTAGGTGACTCATCGCCTAGGCATCGGACCGCCCGGCGGATGCGGCGAGGGATTATAGGGGTGGCTGCAGGTAGTCCCGGGTCCATCGGCCAACCTGAAGTATACAGACTGTAGTAGTTCAAATAAAATAAACACCCTGAATTACAGAGCTGGTTTCAATTATGACAACTTAATGTTACATGTTTTGGAGACAGAGTTTTCTTAAGAGGCCTTAAGGGGTTACCAGCTTTTTTCTGTTATGCTGAAAACGAAAATTACTACTATATAACATATCTTTAGGAGTGGGGAATTTAAATTCTATTCAGTAAAGTTTAGATAATTTCAAAATATTCGATGGTCTATAGGCTATTAGTACCATATTCTATGGTCTATAGGCTATTAGTACCATATTCGATGCTCTATAGGCTATTAGTACCATATTCGATGGTCTATAGGCTATTAGTACCATATTCGATGGTCTATAGGCTATTAGTACCATAGTCAATGGTCTATAGGCTATTAGTACCATATTCAATGGTCCATAGGCTATTAGTACCATAGTCAATGGTCTACAGGCTATTAGTATCATATTTGATGGTCTATAGGCTATTAGTACCATATTAGATGGTCTATACGTTGGGTAATTATTACTCCAACATGTTTATATTTAACTTTTCTAACATGTTAGTTTTCATTTCCTCCTACCCAGTACTCCTACCCGGTATTCCTATTTTTAGCTTAAGTCAAAGGTCATCTTATTGTACCAGGCGAAGCTCTCTCTAAGACTGAACCTGGCAATCAACGACTTTATGTGACTTCCAAACCACCGGAAAGGCAGGGTAAAAACTGTTGTTTAGCGGGTATTTAACCAAGACCCGTTGCGTGGCAGGTCGTCAACTTAGCCCCATAGCTACGACCATTCCATTTCAGGTAGATATTATTTGAAATGGATTTAAAGATGAACATAATATTAATGTTTACAAAATAATTGTAAATATTAAAATAATACATGATAAAATTGTATTATTAAAGGTAACTGTTGTACTCTGACTGTTACTTTATTCAAATGACCTCCTGAAAGTTTTTCTGCAGCTTCACTCTGACCTGCTGCACCTCCTCTTACTGCAGGGGGTCGAACCATTTAGGTTCCAAGCCGCTGTCACCCACCCCCTTTAGAGGCTAGTGCATTGAGTCCGCACGTGCAATAGTGGCTACGGCCCCTGACGAGAGAAGAGCTTGTTGGTCACTCGCAGCGATCTCCTCTTCCTCCTCCTCCTCCTTAAGGGTCTCCATCGTCGAGTACGCTGGGTTTACATTGCCCACTACGCCCTTACCTATCAGGTAGTACGTCATCAACTGTCCCTTTCCCTTAACTGACACAAGACCCCTCTGCTCGAAAATGTAACCGAAGTTTTGTAGAATGGCACATGTTTCTTCAGTCACCTGTAATAATAACATGGTTCTTTAATTTTCTGAACAGTGCCCATTATGACTTATTTGTTAACTATTAATTTAAAGGCTGTAAATACGTAAATTTCAATTAATAGAAAGTAATGGTCAACTTTTGAGAAAGTGAAGAAATTAAATGGTGTACCACAAGGATCTCCTTTGGGTCTATTAATTTTCAATATTTATACTAACGGTATTCCAAAAAACATGACTTCCACAAATATTAAATGTTTGTAGTATGCTGACAATGTTGGTTAGATATTTTCATCGAATTGTTTAGACACATTGGAAGAAGTGATTTCTGTTACAACAAAGAAATTTATCAGTTAGTTGGTGTAATGCTAATAAATTAGTTCTTAATTTAAAGAAAATACATGACATACATTTTAAATGTCACCAAATTTGATTAATTTATTTAAAATAAAAAAAAAAAATAGCAAACCACCTTATTTGTGGAGTAAAAAAATATAATACCTTTTAAAACTCCGTGATTTTTAAACAGAATTTTGTGACTTTTCCTTCACTATTCATGTGAAGCTTAATATAAACAGAAAACAATTTACATAAACTTCCTCAAAAAAAAAAATATACATAAGTATGAAACAAGAAATTGCAATCAACTGGAAATTAAGCAGCTAACATACTAAACAACATAAAAAAATATGAATTTATGGCTATTAAATTATATAATAAATTGCCTAATCAAAAAAGCGTTTATAAAATATCTTCTTACAAACAATTATCAAACATCAAGCTTTATGCCTAATGTCCTAAATATTTTCTTAACTTGTGTACTATATATTGAAATCGTAACATTATACATTTCTTATAAATAAAGTAACTCGTAACTAATGAACAAAAGTAATAAATACATAAACTTCATTGTAATCTAATGTAACTCCCAGAGCTCAATAGAAGAGTTTGTTATCTCAGTTTAGTCAACTATTATTTAAAGTTTAATTAATTAAGCTCGTTGCTGTGTTACTCATCGTTTAACAACCGTAAGATACTGACACTTTGAAAACAAAATATTGACTATAAACTGATTTATCCATCTTATTGAACCTACTATTCATATCTTCAGTTACAACTTATTTTTAACACATAACTTTTCATATTTAATTGAATAATTGTTCAACACAGTAAACAACGATTTATAACAGGCCCGTACTCATGTCAGTGTATATTTCTGTTGAGTCTCATATAGCATGACAGTGTATAAACATGTCGGAAAGAACATGTATTGTAAATGCTTTAATATATTAGCATTCTATGTAATGAGTGAAATGTAAGCTGACTTAAATTAATTATTCTATTGACAATTGACGTTGAACATTTAAAATTCCAGATTAAAATCTCCCTTAATACCAACACAAACATATTTACATTTTTGTCAGCTTAGGTTACAACGATGCTCAAATAATTCCTTTAACTGTAACATCTATTTATGTAATGAATACTGAAATAGTTGTTTAGATTAATATTTCCAAAAGGCCTGGTTTGTGTCAGGCATAACAACAAACATGATTACATATCCTAACGATAAATTGGTGTAAGATATAATATAGTTTTTTTTTTATCTTTTATGTTTATTCATTATCACTACTTTTTTTTGTTTCTGTTAATTCATTACCACTTGATAAATATTCTGTTGCTCTAAAACTGTCCCAAAATCATTTTTACGTCTACTGTGGTACTCCTTATCCGTTAGGAAACCGATATCGCTGGTTTTATCTCGTCGATTTCCAAGAATTTATAAACGGAAAGCGCATTCGGCGGTAAGTCAATCATTGGATTTACCAGTTTGTGATCAACTTTAGTAGCCATCTAACCTAAACTAACCGTAATTGCGATAAAAAAGTAGTAGTAGTGAAGTAACGAAAAAAGTAGTGGTAGTGAATTAACGGAAAAGGTCCAGTTCTTTTATTGAATGAATTGACTTGACTTCAGAGTGCTCTTGCAGCAAGTGTGGAACTACGAGGAGTTTGGGAATGCTACAACCAATGGCGTGACAAGTAAGCCAGCTGCAACGTCTTTAGGTCTTGCATTGTTGCCACGTCTCAGTTCTCTACATACAACTGGTTTATAACCTAATTATTTGATATTGTAAATTTTAGTGTAAGTAAACATATTAAGATCGTAGACATTTTTATTGTTTTTACTGTCTTTTACATATTTTTTTTCCTATTGTTTATAGATTGTTATATACTTTTATATTGTTCGGTTGTATTATTGTTTGAATCTTTTAAAATAACTCTTCAAGCGGATTTATACCTCAACAAGTTATTATTTGTCGAATTATTGCCAGTCGTATGCCAGTTACGAGTTACAGAACTTTTGGCAATACCGCTCATCAGAACTACACTGTAATGCCACAAGGCATGATCATGTCAAGTGGAGACATTCTAAACGAAGTATAGTATAGTATAATACATGTGTAATGTAAACATAATGTAGAAGGCAAACCTGAATGCAACCGGCTTTCCCCGTGCTTTCCATCCTGGAAGCAACGTTGACGGAGTTGCCCCATATGTCGTAATGGGGTTTGCGGGCCCCAATCACCCCTGCAGTGATGGGTCCATGATTGATGCCTGGTGACATTGCCATATGTTAAATTAAATAAAAGTTCTTGCTTACGTAATAAGGTTGTATTTTTTTTCATAACCTCTCTACGCCAAAGGCATTTTCACTATCAACACTAAGGGGCAACGATCCATACCCATGACATAAATGTTAGGTGGAGCCCCAGGATTTGAACACACGCCCCTCTTCATACGAAGCAGAAGGGCTAACCTTAGACTAGCAAGAGGCCTATTTTGTCGACCCCAACAGTAATGTCATGCATGGTTGACGCATGTAAACAGATTAACTGTCAATATTAGCAAAACTAAATGTCTGCCAATTTTAGATAGAAATCAGTCTGGTCCAGACGGCTTAATTCTGCGAATACGCTCTTGTGGTGATACGCGGTTGACTATCTGTGGCTGTGGGGAATCGAACAAGTTGATCACTACAAATACTTAGGGGTATTTATAGAGTTTGAAATTAACAAATTAAGTTGGATTGTACATATTCAATATGTTAAAAAATTATTGTGAAAATTACTTTATGCATTTACACAGCTCAGTCAAGTCCTGGCAGTTCAACAATGCAGGATTGTTTTCTTCTCTTACGCCCAGTCAATATTACAGTCTTACGGCATTCTAGCTCGGGGCGGAGCACCACACGCGGCTATTGGGCAGTCACTCAGACAATCATACTAAAAATAGTTTTGAAAAAAAAACATGCAAGATTTCCTTCACTATTTCTTTTTACAGAATTCCCAGAATTTAGTATTAGACAACTTTACGTATAAAAACAATAAGCCAAATATCCTCCTAGAGAATCAGCATGAACATTCAATTAGACACCGAGTTAACTATGGATACGCTGTTCCAAAGCTTAAACACGGGCTACAGCTTCATAACTTTTATTATTTTTCTCACATTCTCTACGGGATTCTCTACTGAGATAACTGACGCTGAAAGAGGCAGTGTTGTCACATATAAACAAACACTCACAAAGTGGCTGTACAATATTGGTTGGGAGTCCACAGAAAGCCTATTACAGTCACAATATGTTAGGCTCTACATTAATAACTAATTAGCATTTTCCTATAGCTTCACAAAATTTAAATTTACAAAATTAACTAATTGAATTGAATTTTAACATTTTAGTTACCGTAATTACTGACTTTGAATGTTTTGATGCATTATTTTTATTGTTAATATTATTATTACTTTTTGTTCCTGTAGTATAACCTAATTATTTCCTAATAATTTTTAAAATTTTTTAGCAATACTATTAGACATATATACTATTAATTAGTCTTAATAAGTTTTATTGTGATCTATATAATTTTGTATTGCTTTAATTTACTTTGTAGTTTAATAGTTCTTTTAAGACTGTGAGTTGAAATCTTCCCCCCCCCCCCCGCTCAGATCTGTAGTCTTTGGGAGGAATATTTTTTCCATTTTATTGTATTTGAAAGCGGTTTTTGATTGATGTATTTTTCTAGAATAAATATTATTTTCATTTGTTGTTAGGTAAGATCATAAATAGATAGTTTTTAATCAACATGTTACATGTCGGTAGAAATGCAAACCAAATGAATGTCACATAACACAGTTTATTATAATATTATATAAGCACAAAATGTAAAAAAAACTATGGTGATTGATTTCACTAAACCATTTTTACCATCTTCATACCAAAGGGACTAACGAGGGAATGAAGTTGTCCTAGTATCTTGACGTGTACATCCTCATACCAAAGGGACTAACAAGGGAATGAAGTTGTCCTAGTATCTTGACGTGTACGTAAATTATTGCCATTTTATTTTCATACAAATCTATACAGGTTAATTTACTCCTCAAACAATATAAGAGTCCTTAATAGTATTACTGAATGTAATATAGTTTAATGTTTCAATCCTAATGACTTCAAGTAATAATAATAATAATAATAAGCAATATAAAATATTATGAATACAAAGAACAATAAAGCTGGTAATATACACATTATTAAGATGTGTTGTATGCGATGTCAAAGGAAAGGGACGTAATAGCTTAGACTAAAGCATAATATGCTGATATAATACAAATAGTACAGATAAATTAAGTATTACTCTAAACAATATATACTGTGAGGTGCAATAAAGATTTATTAAAGCTTCACATTTAAAAGAGATATATAATCAAATAAGTGACTCTATGTAGTGTATAAAATTAAATATTGCACAGTTCCTGTACTTAGGATAATGCACCTCCCCTCCACCACAGACAGAGAAGTCGACAACTCACCCATTTTTAAGACGAAGTGGTTGAAACTTTGCTCATTGATGCTTTGCAAAGCCTTCTTCAGCTCGAAGGCGAACTCAACCAGCAGGGATAAATGCGCCCACCGCACCTCTATTGGATCTTCGGGCTAGAATATAACACACAACATAACTTAAATTGTAAGAGAATTTTTGAGTAAGTTTTAAAATATGTATTATACTGGTTATTGCTTTAAGATTATTTATTATTGAAAATTAAAACTCATTACAGCTAAGCTGAAATCTATTGTATTTATTATCCCTTATTTGTTTGTATATCTACTCTTAACATACATCTTAGAACTCAAATTTCATTGTTTTTATTTATTAATTTTTTGTATAGTTTCCCAAATATATTCATTATTCATTCATAAAACGCCGATCGTCAAGATATTGGCAAGTATGAGAGGCAAATGAGTGTGATGAGTATAGATGAACGAGTGTAGTTATTTTTACTAACTAAGGTCATCAGAAAGAGCTATTTTTTAGTAGCCCAATGGCCAGGGCAACTTAGGGACCAACAGCTTTACGTAGTATTAGTCTGATTTTCAGCTAACTGAAAAGCCTTACACTCAGTTCTATTTCCTGCAAAAGATCAGAACATTGACTACCATCCAACATGGACACCCAGGCATGTCGACGTCGATTGCAACCATTTAGTGGACAACCTATCGCCTACAATCTCCACAACACTTTGTTCCCAAGTAGCACTGCGCCACCAGTCCCGACATTATTATCTGTCCTGGAAAGGGTAATTTTGTAGATAGCCCCCAATATATTTGTTTATTTGAACCAAATAAGTTTCAATATGGTTTTGCTTTCCTTATTCATCTCCTGTTCTTCAGTTGATTCAACAAAGAGACATTCAAAGATGCAAAAATATTAACAACTTCAGCACCAAGTAACCAAACAAGGCACCTTTTGAAGAAGAATCACAAGCCAACCCTGTTAGGCAATTTTGATATGCTAATTATCTTAAAATATTCTACTCGTATTTATCTATAAACTTACCTACTGCCGGCGTAGAAATTATGTGCACCAGAGTTTGAAGGTTGTTTCCTAAAATACTAAGAGGCCTAAGAAAAATCTAATCACGTTATTTTTTTCTCTCATTTAATTGCAGGTTATATCGCTAGGATTTAAAATCGTATTACAAGTTTTAATTATTTTTACACTAGTTGGAACTAAAAACGTACCGGAATGTTAACTAATTTTCACTGTACATCAACTTTACACTGTTATTCCTCAAAATCCCGTTCATGTATCGTATTTATATTTTCATAACTGGTTTGATAGGAATGTTTTATATAAGTTTCAAAAATTTTAGAATTTTAACGTTTCAACAAAAAAAGTGTTTACTGATTCCCTGAAACGTTGTTTTCTTGGCTTATAGAGGTTTTAAAATTGATTACTTGGTTTTGTTGTAATCCTTATGACATGTATGGTTAAAATATATTACTTTCATATATGCTAGTATATTCGATGATTGTACTGTATATTGATTTAAATCAGTTAAAAATACCTTTAAATAGACCAATTTAAATTGATATGAATTAATATAAAATCAATTGTTTAATTTATACACATAAAAGTAATGTATCCTAACTGTACATGCCATGAGAATTACAACAAGACCAAGTAATCAATTTTAAAACCTCTAGAAGCCAAGAAATCAACGTTTCATGGAATTGATAACAAACTTTTTGTCGAAAAGCTAAAACTCTATATTTTTTAAAACTTATATAAAACATCCTTATCAACCTGTTATAAAAATATTATTACGATACATGAACTGGATTTTGAGGAATAAACGTGAAAAGTTGATGTACAGTGAAGACTAGTAAATATTCCGGTACTTTTTTGGTTCTAAATTGGACAAAAATAATTAAAAATTGTAATAACATTTAAAATTCATATTATGTAATGTAAAATTAAACGAGGAAAAGAATGGTGTGATTCGATTTTTTTAGGACTCTTAGTTCCTTAGAAAACAACCTTCAAAACCGGGTGCACATTATTTATGCACCGATAGTAGTGTCTATCAATGTACACATTTGTTGATAGGCGGAAGTGAACTAATAAAGTCTAATAAGCGTAAGTGAACTAATAAAGTGAACTAATTGGTGACACCCCAGTTCTGTTATGCTTACAGATACAAGTATAAATGTTGATAACTACAAAAATGAATGTAATAGTAAATAAATTAGTAACTAGTATGTAAAGATAAATTGTTTGATTTTTCACTTTCACGACTTTATATATAATAACTATTTTATTTATTTATGGCATAACAGTTTTTGAAGTCTCATTATCACACTCTGTTATTTATGTAATATAATATACAATACATTGTATACAATTTATATAATAGTATTACTGCCATTTTGTATCATCTAGCTATACATTTTCTTATGCGTTAGTTTGCAGCTTAACGCAATTAATTAAAACACTTGTTCATTGTTGTGTAAAATCACAAACCATTATAATTAGGTATGACATATATAAAAAATTATGCTAATTTTCCATCTGTCTTTAGTTTTATACAAAACAAACCATAAGCCCTTACTTCACTACGGAGTGGATCTCTACACTTGCTTACCGTTACCTTCTGGGTGCTCTTTAAACCATTACGTGAAGATGAAAGTTCAGGGATAATAAAGTTTTATCGTATATAAAACCATATAGGTCGACTTTAGGGGGATGAAAAGTACTGTATCATGTCAGGGAGTGAACTTAACATTTCACAATGAAAACCAAAATAGTCAAGCTTTTGTGTCACGTTCATATTTTTTGTATCAACTAATTGAAATAAATTATTAAATTAATGGCAACGTTACTCTCATGGAAAATAGGAAACCTAGGTGGGGGCTGTTTTTACCCCTTAGTAATGAAATTTCTAGAAATCCTTTATAAGTATAAAGGATCTCTATGATAGGGCCTACGATAGTTAACTTCCCTTCATCATCTGCTGAGTGGCTTCGGATATTTCTTGATGTATGAGTACATAACTTTTGGACTGTATACATTAAGATTGTGTATCTTAAAGTACAAGATAACTAAATGTTATTTAATGATCCTTTTTTCTTCTATTGTTATCATGTAATAATACAATATCACCTACCTTTACTTTTCTGCTTGGATTTAAGCCACTAGCCGCCATGTACGTTGACCCTATTGTCTTGATTTTGATAATGTCTTGAAATTTGGGTAACTCCAACAACTAAACATGACATATATACTTTTACATTACCACTTGTTACATTACTATACAACACTACAGAATACTTATGGTACAAATATGTTAATTTCTTAAAATTAAAATAAGCTGTACAATGTTAAATTTTAAGATAGTTATTGATTTATAACAACTCTTCAATCAGAAAAGTTAAGTATATATCAAAACTAATATGAATACAAGAATGCTATTTCCAAAACACTAAACTTCAAATAAGAAAAACTTAATTCATAAATATAATGAGAAATGTGCAACAGAGTTTTTAATGACTAAAATTGAGTTAAACTGCATTTTTCTTTTATAAACTAGTTTTAAAATAATTTGTTATTTTCTATGGTTGTTTTTTTTAATTTTAAGCTTAGATAGTATAATTCTAAAAATTACTTTGACATAATACATTAGTTAAATTTAAAAAAGCATAACCATCTTCTAAAACTATTCAATACTATTTTGGATTACTCATGAAATACGATTTGTAGAATTTAGTTTTAAAAATTTACAATCTTTTAAATTATTTATCACAAAATAGAGCTTCCTTTCCAAATAATAGTGATAACTTTGGAATGCCCGCTGTTTAATAACTAATAAAAAAAAAATAAATAATTAGTAAAAGGGAAAATGTGACTTCTAAAGTTCAATAATGTTTCTAATTCCCACGTTATTTAGTTCAGAATTATCTTTGTGCTTCCAAATGTGTTCTACACATTGAACGTAGGATAGGTGTTTAAGATATTGACTAGTTGAAAACAAAAGAAGAAGAGGATTTGGGTATTTTGCAGAAGAGGGCCACCAGTCTTGAAATATGTTCTATAGCAATGGTATATTGTTTGAAGGGTCTTATTCTGATTGTTAATGTTAGAGGCACTTAATTGAAACACGGAAGGCCTGTAGTAGGCAAGATTCACTATTGTTGCGTTATCTTATCTTATCAACCGGTAAGCGCCGAGCCGCGCGTCGCCCGCCACTCCGTTATCTGATGTATTTAATAAGTGGTCAGTCAGTCTCGTGTATCTACTTGTTCTATAACCTAACCTAACCTAACTAGTTTGTAACATAATTATTTTTTTTCTTTAAAATGTGTTCAAATTGTGTCCAATACATATATAATGAGTGTAGGCTACAATGTGTTTTTGTTGGTCCTGTATCCATAGAAAATATTTCAAGACTGGTGGCCCTCTTCTACAAAAGACCCGAGGATTTATTAAAATCTACATTTGTATAAACTATCCATCTAAAATAAATGTTAAAACACTTTTTTACAAGATAAAGGATAGATTACACAAACATAAATATTCAACAACTTGGAAAATTTTAATCATAAGTAAATAAAAAACAAAATAATCATACGATTTTTAAAATAAAAAAATAATATATTATATACTTACTGCATCAAAGTCAGAAATAACTTCATTAAGAAACCTCAAACATTCCAAGCCCTGATTGTTTACTGTCTCTTCCGAGTAGAAATCTGGAAAGTATTTTATTTATTAACATTTCTTTAACATGACAGCTGTAATTCTACGCATGCAACGACTGACTTAAAACTCGTTTGGTAGTTAAATAAATGTAGAAATACATTGAAATCATGTTTAACTATGTATAATAAAGCATATAGCTTTAATTGCGTGTCTACGTTCAGTTAAGTTTACGTAAAATAGTGTTTATTGATGTAACGCATTCAACAGCTGCGATGTAGCGAGGATGAGTTAGTGCTGCGATCTGTATCACTGCGGCTGAACTACGCCTGACGTTGGCTATTGGCAGAATTATAATTGCTAATTTTATCCCTTACTAACATTCCTTTTTTTGATAGAGGGTAGTAGTATAAAAATAACTCATTTCTTATTTCTTCTTATTTATAAGGTGGTTGAGTTACAAACCCATTTATTTTTATTTAATAACAATTTAGTATATAAATTTGTAGAATTTTTTAATTGTTGTTTGATTTAATATATCTTAAAAACCTAATACATCATTTGAAACCTACTTGAATGTAACTAAATATCATATTACTTAAAATAGTTTTCACAGTTCTAGGAGTTGCTGAATGAAGTATTAGGATGCTATTTTATTTATACAGGGTGTAAATAAAAAGTGTCATGGTTAAATATTTTCGGGTTCTTCATTCAATTTAGAGTATAAAATAATGGATAAATTGTTATCGAATTCCGCTCCATTTAGTGTATATCTGACTGTTTGTGTTTTTATAGCAAAATATATAACTCAAGAACTGACTTATAATAATAGGTCTGACCTAATGGCTCGAAACATTGTAGATTTATTTACACTAACAATATCAAGCAGTTTAAAAATAGCCATTCAGTTTTTTTATCCATTCCAAAATGGCGGTTTTGAAGCATAAAAAACAAAATATCTTGTTATATATTATGTTCATATATATTATGAACATAATATATATGAAAATATGAAAAATGAAACAAAATATATTATGTTCATAAATTTTACACAAACCTAACAATTTCTATTTAATTTTATCACAAATTTATTAGTGCTTTAATTTTGATTACAAGTATATTTTACTGCATTCTCTGGATGCTGTAAATACTTGGAGTACAATACATGTTTTACCAAAACTCAATTTAACTCAATCAAAAGATTAATTTAATACAAGTAGATAAATTTAAAACGCACAATATGTTTCACAATAAGTGGTAATTTATTTATTTAATTTTGATCCCGGGACTGGTTATTGCTTTGTCACTATAGTTTTAGAATATGAAGCCATCACCGTATTATGATTCCCAGTTCACTTAAGTATTCTAATTAAATTATATACACGTTCACAGCTGTTAAAACATGAGCGATATTAAATAAATGACCGATACTACTAACCTGAGAAGTTAGGCATGGATGCAAACAGCACCCCTACCTCAGCGTAGCTCTGACTGTACAGTTCCTCATGCTGACGCTTCCTGTTGCCCAGGAAGTGAGCTGCCACGTGCTGAGGCAGGATGTTGTATACGAGAGCCTCATTGCGCCTCCGGATGTCAGAGGCACGTTCACGCTGCTCTTCCACTTCCGTTTTCCACAGAAACAAGACCCTGGAGGCCTTCTCCATCTTGGAAAACAACCATAGTTTAGTAATGAGCATCATATAGTCTGTAAATACATTATACTAAATCGTAATATAGACATTTATTGTATGATATTTTATTTCATTTTCATAATAAACTAACCGACACCCCTTGCTTCGCTACTGGTTGGTTATCTACGCCTGCGAACCCTTCTCTCCACGGTTCTCTCTGAACTCTAAACCATTATATAAATATAAAAGATCAGCTCACTGCCATTCTCCTTGATAGCAAGGTTTTTAGTACAGAAAACTCAATACGTCTGCTTTATGGGAATGTAAAGTAGTTTATTTATATCAGAGTTAGTAGAAATGACCTTAAACGCTTTACAATGCAAACCAATTCGGCCAAGTTTTTGTGTTATGTTTAAGTTTTTCGTATTATTTGTTCAACATAATAAATGCATTAAATTAAATTAACGCCAATGTAACACTTATAGGAAAAAGGAAATGTTGAGGGGCTGCTTCTACCCGTTCGGAATGGAATTTCGAGAAATTCTGTATTAGAGTGTCTCTGTGATACAAAACCTAACTTTCCTGAAAATTTCATCAAAATCTGTTCAGTGGTTCTGGAGATTTCGTGATGAGTCAGTAAATAGTTTTTTGTTTTGTATATTTAATTATACACAATAAACCAATAAAGTTCAGCAGATAAGTCACAATATTTACCATAAATAAACTACCAACTTTTATATGTTTTTATAAGGAAGTGGCCCCCCTCCCCCTCTTCGTGGTTACTATCCCACAACATATCCAACTGTGGGCCCATCACAAAAAACTAAAGGCATGGAAATTGTCTTCATAAGCTATTATGTATATTTAATAACACTGTGTTTTCATACAAGTACAATAAAACAAGTCATTCAGTATTGTAAAAAATTTGCAGATTGACAGTGCAACATTAACAATGCTACATTAACAAAGTAACATTAACAATGCTACATTAACTTACATGTCGAGCCAACAACACCAGAGATACTGTGACGGCAACCAACAGAAGTGAGAGCGTGTACTTGCCAGCTGTAAGGCTGAAACAAACAGCATTCACAAATATACTAAAACACTACAGATCTATTTTAAATCACAATAATATAAGGTTATTGAACAATAAAGTTGCTCGAGGGGCCTTACGATGATTGTATAATTGCTTGTATGATGAACTTGTTTTCGCAAAAAAACCGACTTTAAACATATTTATCCTCTGTAAAGAATTTTCATGGCAAATTAATAAAACGTACATATGCAATTTTATTACAGTACCATAATCAAGTATTTCCAAAAACTATTTTCACTTATAAAATAGCCATATTTTATATACAGGGTGTTAGTGAACTCTCTTTACATAAATTGTAGGTATGTTCCTTGGGCGAAGACAAACAAAAAACACCACACAACCATATGCCTAAAATGTTTTTTACAAGTGTTTTTATAATTCAAGATTTATTAAAGTTAAAACTTCAAAGTTGGGCTTCATGTGTACTGTATTAGGAAAAATCAATCTGTAAAATTTCTTTGCTGTAAATAAAGCCGTTTTAAGATGGCACTCATTAAAAGTTGTAATGTCAAATTTTATGAAAACTGTTATGAATATAACAAATGTTGTCAAACGGTAAAAAATGTAGAATTTAAAGAGAAATCCAACGATAACTTGTTTGGTATCGTTCTAAGATACCTTGTTTGATAAAATCGAATTATAAATAGCCGAGTATACAATTTTGTAAATATCAATAATTATGGTACAGAACTAGTACTAAACATATCATTTAATTGGATATTTTTGTTTCAAAAAAAGAATATTTTGTTTAGATTGAGCTTACAAGTAACTAATAAAATAATTAACTATAATAATAATTATAATACAATAGCATTACCATTTATTGTATTCGTTAAATATAAACTTAATTTAGATAACATATTCTTTTTGTTACAAAAAACCAATAAAATGATAAAGTATTTCTTTTGTACAATTATTATTAATGTTTGCAACATTTATTACTCAACTATTTATCATTCGAATTTATAAAATAAAGTATCGTTGGATTTGTTTTTATATTCTACATTCTTTACCGTTGAACAACATTTGTTTTATTCATAAACATTTTCATGAAATATTATATTATAACTTATAAATACACGCCATCTTACTACGGCTTTAGTTACAGCAAAGTGGTTTTTCAGATATATTTTACCTACTACGGTGCATATGGAGCCCAAATTTGAAGTTTCCAACTCAAATATATCTTGAGTTATAAAAACATTTGTAAAAAATCCCATACAGACCGATAGACAGAAATCTAGACATTTTAGAAATAAGGTTGTATGGTGTTTTATGTTTATCTTGAATCAAGGAACATACCTGCAATTTATTTAAAGAGAGTTCACTAACACCCTATAAATTACAACGATGTACAGTATATTACAAAAATCACCCCATCATTTATTTAAATATTCATATTTCGACTTGTAAATATGTAAAATAACCTATAAATAAATATACCAGATATGTACTTTTTCTGATTTTCTTCTTATTTTTCATTGTAAGCATAATATACATCTGCGTAGAAAATAGTGTATATTTTGTTAAAATGGTGAATTAATATATTATTCATAATATAAGATGTAAAAATGTACCAGTAGTACTATAATTTTTCCCCGTTTAGCTGTAAGAAGGAGACACAACTATTAAATTGTATTTCTGATTTTGTAACTGTTATTTTGTGAAATGACCTAATAAATAAATAAATATGTAGATATTTAAATAGTTTTTTAGTTACCATAATACGTGTCGGTACATACACAGTACAATTAAACGTCACTCAACACAAATATGTTACAATTTATTACAAATGTATTACAATATACTTGTGTTGTGTGACGTTCTTGTACTGGAGATGTAAGTGTCATGCTTTCTATAATAGTTATGATAGCTAAAAGTTTAACTTCTGGCAAAACTTAATTAATGAGAGTTAACACTTTTAATAAAGTATTGAGTACTTTTTTTAACTCATGAAGAGTGGATAGTTAATATATAAGGTCGAAAGGTAAATTTATATCACATTTCTTGAAATTATTTAATCATAATAACTCAATAAAACAATAATTTCAATTACTTATAAAATATATTAATTTAATCTATTTATAGAGTCAATTATCACAGTTGATACGTACTTAATTTACATAATTTGACATGTTGTCCCAAGGGTTTGTAGATGTACATGTATGATGAAACATACAATGAACAGCGTGTTCCTAATTTTGAACTACTCTGTAATGAATCGGAAATCTGCTACAAAATTTAGTTCTTAATATTTTATTAATATCTTAAGAATGTGTATTTGTAATTTATTTCTGAAAACATTCCCTTTACAAACAAATTTGTAAAAAAGTAGTTTGTAATATTTAATTGCTATCGTAGTTTAAATATTTGTTTTTTGTTGAGTGCGTAGCTTAAATTATTAAAAGAACAAAAATGTAGGCTATTTATTCCCTTAAAAAAACATTACATGTACATTTATTTTGCAGTTGAATAGCAAATCTTTAATTGGTTTTATGAATTGAAAAAGTTTATTTGTAAGCAGTTTTTGTATAGATTTTTCTTTAGACATTTTAAAAACATTTGATTAATAAAACGTTTGATTATAAAAACTTTTGAAAAATAAAAACATTAATTAAATTAAAAATTAAATTTAAAATATTTTAAAAATAAAAACATCAAATCCACTGTACTTTGTTTCCTAATCTTAACCTTATAAAAATAATGCTGGCGTCAACATTAACAAAATATCAGTAAAATAACAGTTACAATTTTAAAATAATATCTGTTTCTGAAATTAAATTTTACCTTATGTGTGAAGCTTTTCGTTATTATTGCTATGAAATGTTATCCGATGTTTGTATCTAAAATGAAAATCAGGAATATGCGCTGAAGTTTACAAAACGTTTACAAAAATAAAAACTAACAAAAACACATTATATATAAATCCAAGCCTTGGTTAGTATAACATCGTGTTTATGAAACAACCCCATTAATATGAGATGTAAGTCTTACAAAGCAATACATTTATTAGAAATCTCTTAGTTTCATGTATAGAAAATATTATTTAACCTATTGAGTGGTTTAAATGAAAAGAGGTTGTATATTTAAAATTAAGGAATAAATTTTAAAAGTTCATTGTAAGGATTCAGTTATATTAATTACAGTAGTATTAATTTTAGCAATACTCATTTATTACCCAAATTTTTATATAATATAATTATCTAACAATTAATTAATTGTAATGTAATATTTACAGGTTATTGATTATTGATGAAATTGAACATAATTTGTCTGCTTTTATGATCTAAATGTATGTCACGTTTATCATAAACATTTTCAAAAGTACAATTATTATTTATTGAAATTGATAATTATTTACCGTTCTATGATGGTAATTTTGCTGCCAATTTTTAAATAGGATAATATTTTTTTAACTAATAAGTGTTCTACTTTTATTCTACAAAACCTTGTAGGATAAAATCGTGCTAGTTAAACATCTGGCCAGAAGTCACATGTATTTCTCTTCAGTACAGACTACCTCAAGGGTGATTTATTGAACCAGACTATAATTAACCTCGTAGAATAGAATCGTGCTGGTTAAACATCTGGCCAGAAGTTACATGTATTTTTGTTCATTTATTAAGTACTATCAGAAGGTGGCAGCTTATAGTACACCCTCAATAGGATCATTAGTTGATAGCTCTCTACCTGCTCTAGAACTTTATTTGGCTTCAAAAAAGGAATAGACATAAAGTACAGTGGTATCAAGAAGCACCGGCATTGTTAATATACACTGTTTTGTAAAATAATTTAATTAGACTTTTGTTTTTGCATGATTTTCTTCACTCATGCCATTCGAATAACTGTATTAACATAATGCACGATTTACTCAATAAAGATTTTTTTCTTTCTCACTTGGAAAAGTCCCTGTGGTTGATAAACTCCTCACTGTCCAGGCTGGGTGAAATGACAACCACGTTCAGCACACAGTGTACTGCAGTTATCAGCACCAGCAGGATGACCTTGACAAGATGAGACAGCTGGGCAGGCAGACATGCTGCGACCAGCACCAGCACGCTGAAGTAGCTCAAGTACGATGGGTATAGACACTCTACTGTCGGGTCCTCAGGAGTCGTCGCGTTCACCAGGATGGGAGCTTCTGTGCACGAGACCTGAACATAAAGACAGGAGGTTAAAGCCCAAGTACGACGGGTAGAGACACTCAACTGTCGGGTCCTCAGGAGTCGTCGCGTTCAACAGGATGGGAGATTCTGTGCACCAGACCTGAACATAGAGAGAGGAGGTTAAAGCCCAAGTACGACGGGTAGAGACAATCGACTGTCGGGTCCTCAGGAGTCGTCGCGTTCAACAGGATGAGATCTTCTGTGCACGAGACCTGAACATAGAGACAGGAGGTTAAAGCCCAAGTACGACGGGTACAGACACTCGACTGTCGGGTCCTCAGGGGTCGTCGCGTTCAACAGGATGGGAGCTTCTGTGCACGAGACCTGAACATAGAGACAGGAGGTTAAAGCCCAAGTACGACGGGTAGAAACACTCGACTGTCGGGTCCTCAGGAGTCGTCGCGTTCACCAGGATGGGAGCTTCTGTGCACGAGACCTGAACTTAGAGACAGGAAGTTAAAGCCCAAGTTTCGACGGCTTTAATATAGAGACTTGACTGTCGGGTCTTCAGGAGTCGTCGCGTTCACCAGGATGAGATAGAAGTCACTAGATATTAATACAAATAAAAATGTAAAGTTATCTCCTGTCACAGTGCTAAATCCAATTCACCAAGCCATCTAAGACCTGCCTCACTGATTCTTTTTAAACTAGCTAATACCTCCGTAAAACAGCGCAAGGGGCATTCTGAAACTATGTGATCCATTGTTTGGATAGAATCCTCACAATCACATGACTAATCTACTGTCAATCACCATTTGTATTTTCAGTAGTTAAATCTGCCCAGTCCAGTTCGGAACCGATTCAACAATGTCGAATCCCTACGAGGGAGGTTCATCCCACCTACCTTTATCTTTGGAGGATGGTGTTGTTCGCATACACAGAAAATGTTTAAAGCTGTGTGGTTCTTAACGAGCATAAGTCTCGTAGCTGGACCGTCACAAATTTGTGATCTCCCAGCTATGGTAGCTACCGCACAAAATAAAAAAGGCCTTAGATTGTTATGTTCTAGTAATCACAACTAAGCTTTGTGGATTTATTGTTTGAATTTCTTCTTTGTAACCATTCTAACCCTGGACCGTCCATAAGAACTATTATCACCGTAAAACATTAAATATCAGCACACTAAAAGTATAGCGTCTATTTGCCACTATTGATGTGTATTATGGATATAAATTACATTATTTTTATATAGACTAGTAAGATAGCGTATATTCCAGTAAGACTAATGAACTGTATTAAATTTATCATATGTTTCCAAACAAGCGGTTGTTAAAATGAAAACATATGCCAAATAGCTAAATAGTCTTACTGGACACAGAAACTTGAGGCAGTTTTAATTTTTACTCTGAGTTTTCTGCCATTATTTTGTTTAAGATAAATTCTTTGTTTAGAAAGTTTTAAGCATTATAGTACATTTATGTTCATACATAAATATACAAACCAGTAGGCCTAATATTGTGACAACACAGAGGTAGGGTTAAGTGTATTTAATCTATTTTAAAACCCTTTTTACCAGATAAGACATCAACGATACAGAAAAATTTTCGAAATCATTTCTTAATCATTGGAAGTCCCCCAAGCCAAGAAAAATGTTATTAAATATTATTAAGATCACTTAAAACATACAAAATGTTGTTGTAACTGGACAATATCTTTGGTTGGCTATTATTCGACAGTGTAAAACCATAGTCTGCATTATTTAACTTTTGTGTTGTTTAATTGATTACAGTGATACATATTATTTCTAATTCCTTACACAATATTCCTTATTAGTTTAAAAATTAGTTTAGAAATAACATAATATTTAAAAATACTCTTCAATTAAGATTTTGATAATCTAATGAAATTCCCAAAATTTAATATCAGAGGTTTCTTCACAGTTTGGAGCTTGTATAAAATCAATAAGCTATTAGATTTGTAAGCTATCAAAAGCCAATAATAACTTTAGCATAGTTTGTCTTCTTCACATTTTTAATACCTGCCATCTGGGTGGAAAACTTGGAAGTTTAATTACCATCACTCTTTTTAAGGAACGAACTTCTTGTCTTAGTTTTATTATTCAACAGTCCATATCAAATTGAAATGAGAGTTTAGTAAGATTCAAACCAAGGTTATAAGACGACTTTAAACAAATGTTGAAAATTGAATAATTTACTTAAGAAATTGGAGTTTTTCCCGTTAATTCACCAAAACTAAATTTTTCTTTCCATTAATTCACTACCACTCGATAAATATTCTATTGCTCTAAAAACTGTTTTTGCGTTCACTGTGGTATTCTTTATCCGCTAGGAATCCGACATCTCTGGCCTTATCTTATCGCTTTCCAAGAACTTACACACGGAGAGCGCATCGTTGGATTTACCAGTTTGTGATAAACTTTAGTAGCCACCTAATCCAACTTAACCTAACCTGACCTGACCGTAATTGCGATAGAAAAAATAGTGGTAGTGAATTAACGGAAAAGGTCCAAGAATACAATTAGTATTTTTATATTTATTACAAATATGTTATACTAACGTAATAATATTTTATGCACCTCAGTACTTTGCCAATGGAACCTTCATGTCAATATACGATTAGCTTCATGTCAAATTCCATGTTAAGTTATCCTTATAGAAATGCACTTGTAATAGAATAAAGAGAGGTAGTTATATACTCACCACCTTAGTTATATACAATTACACCTTTGTAGTTATATACAAACCAATCACAAAAAGATGAGTATTGGCTCTTTCTATCATAATTAATTAATTCTCAAATATTACATTTATAAAAAAAAATTAAAAACAATATTCTTGGTCTTGAATACAAGTAAAAGAAGCTTTTGAAAATATAAAGCAGTACTAGCAAACATGTTATTGCAACAGATTTATATTTATTGAGTTTTCTTTATAGACTATGATGTTTCATTACGAATATATTGATTATATTGGTTATATTACATAATCAATATAATTGAGTATATTAATTATAATCTATGATATACAGTGCACAAATTGTAATTCATGTTGCATTTCTGTAATGTATTTTAAGTTTACATATGAGTGAACTGTTCAATATTTCTTTACCACACGTGTTAAATTTAAGTTGTTTTTTTATTATTTGGGGTAATAATAGCTCTGCCCCTCCCCCCTCCAAATAAATACTATACTCAAAAACCCAACACTGAGTAATGTTAAACTAATACAAGCAAGTGGAGTATCAAATTAAAGGTATTCATCTCTTAATTACTAATATAGCATCAGATTTTATAAAAGACTATGTTTATGGGTTTCACTGTCCCGTCCCAAAAACCAAAATTCAGGGTCACACTGCTTAATAATCCTGGCAAGGCCGTAGATTGATCTTCCTCACAAGGTTACATGCCGAGATCCACAAATGAGACTGTAGTAGAGTGCCTCGGTGAGGCCGCAGGCCGATCTTTCCCCCGCGAGGCCATAGGCTTCCACAAAGAGGCCTGTAACAGAGCATCTTGGCAAGGCCGTTGGCTGAGCTCCCCCACGAGGCCGCAGGCTGATTTCCCCAAAAGAGATAAAGGTCAATACAGTAGACCTCGGAAACTAAATTTTATTAATAAAACTACAAGAAAGAACAACAACAAACGATCCTTAGGATCCTCTGGGAGATATGGATGCTACCTCTTCAGTTTGCACAATTCAACTGAGCGAAGCTCGGTCTCCCGGTACTATATATTAAACACACGTTCAGATGAGTAAGTAATCTGGGCTCATGCCCACACATGCTTCGAGGTCGCATGCAACAAAGTGTTCTGGCTTGCTTTTATTACTCTTTGCTCGACAATTATTGATTGCACACGTCTTCATCTCGCCATTCACTCATGGCAGGAAGAAGAAGGTTAGCTTGGTGACTGTATTTCCACAATTTGAAAATATAATTTCAGTTTAAAATCCTGGATAAATCACTAAAATTATGGATAATTATTCTTTTAGATCAAGGAATACCATGAGGAGTTGTTTTAACAGTGTGAGCCCACATTGAATTGGTCGGTAGCGTAGATGTTTCAATCCCAGCTTCATGTGCTAAAGTTTCTCAGTTAATTAATGACACTTTCTAAGGAATAGTCGGCCTTGGTTTGTAAAAATGACTACATTCGCTCATCTACACTCATCACACTCATTCGAAATCCATATTCGCCCATATCTTGACGATCGGCGTCTTATGAATAAATAAAAAAATAAAATAAAAAATAAAATTACATCCATTAGTTCAGCTGTACAAACAGTCAGTGGAATTGTTTAGTTGTTTAGTTTATGTATTTAAGTTTTCGTTTCTCATTAATGAATTACTATTTTATTTTACTCATGAAGCTAGCTGGGGCAATGTTTAATTGTGATTTATATTTGGGTTAAACGTACTCACTGAGTCCTAGAAGTTTTCTCACTGTTCAACATGTCAAGTAACCCAAATTTCACAGCATCAAATAGTTTTATCAGAAAAAATTGCAGCTGACGCTTTTTTATATTATTTTTTTGCTATATGCACATGATATGAAACCATTTTATAAAAATAATAAATTTTAATTCATTCAAATGTAAACAACGTTTTAATTAGTGCAATGTTATCTTGTCAAAAAACAGTGATATTTCAAACTTAAATTGAAAAATACACTCCTAATTTGTCATGTCAGGAATATTATTCAGCTCCACTTTTAATGATCTCCAACAGTTTGTATCTGAAAGGCTTTAGAACTAAGCAGAGTTTGGTCTATCACAAAGTTCAGGCAAAACATTTAAGAAGTATTTTTACATTTGAGAGACGCAGTTTCTTCTTTATTTACATTCTACTTACTTAGTACTTTCAAAAGACTGAAATTGTTTTTGTTTCATTGTCTTTCTGTCTCTAACTCAAACAAGTAAAAATTCCCAATAATTTCTTTTTCAAATAATGATGAGTATCCAATTCTGTTGCTTGGTGAAATTTATAATTCTGTACTTTTTGAATATTTCTTTATATATCTTGGTATATATTTGTTATCAATTATTGCTAGCCTGGCTATGACCGAACTGAATTAAGCTTCCTTAAGAGGTATACCATTTTAGAGATGTTTTATTAATTACTATGGCCCCATCCTCCCTACACACCTAATGAACTACTCATGTTCTTCACCCACGACTGAGTGGTTACACTTCTGACAGACGTATCAACCAGTGGCAGTAATTGTCTTAGTTGTCCTTTCAATAATTGAAGTGGACTGCCTGACAAGAAAGGATATCACTTTATATAATATTTGATGATATTATGCTATGGTGGATTTGGTCAGAAGAATAATGAAATGGTAGACGATTTGTATACTGTTGAATTAAGGTAGGTTTCTTGATATGATGGTGACGGTGAAACGGTTCAACGATAATAACGAAATACAGGGGAGTAAAGGTGTGATTCAATAATTCGAACTGACTGTTGTTATTATTGATAAATTATTATAATTTAATAATACCAATCATTTGAAAACTGAAAGTGCGCTGAAATATATTGTTAATTCTATTAAGTAAATATACATGTTATTTCCTACTGTCAGCCAAAATTTACAGATTTAAGATAAGGAAAAACGATAAAAACGATTAGTTATAATTTGGTTTAAGTTAGATTAAAGTATTTTATAATAATTTAGCTAGACACGTTACAGAACAACGAGAATGTCCCGTTCGACTAAACTACGTTGTTACGTTTTTTACGTTAGTTCCTAAGTGTGGTGTGGGCTGCTCACCTCGTTCTATTGTTTCCTAAGTATGGTGTGGGCTACTCACCTCATTCTATTGGTTCGTAAGAATGGTGTGAGCTACTCACCCCGTTCTATTGGTTCGTAAGTAAGGTATGGGCTACTCACCCCGTTCTATTGGTTTGTAAGTGTGGTGTGGGCTACTCACCCAGTTCTATTGGTTCCTAAGAATGGTGTGGACTACATACCCCGTTCAATTGGCTCGTAAGTGTGGTGTGGGCTACTCACCCCATTCTATTGGTTCCTAAGTATGGTGTGGGCTACTCACCCCATTCTATTGGTTCGTAAGAATGGTGTGGGCTACTCACCCCGTTCTATTGGTTCGTAAGTGTGGTGTGGGCTACTCTCCCAGTTCTATTGGTTCCTAAGAATGGTGTGGACTACATACCCCGTTCTATTGGTTCGTAAGTAAGGTGTGGGCTACTCACCCAGTTCTATTGGTTCCTAAGAATGGTGTGGACTACATACCCCGTTCAATTGGCTCGTAAGTGTGATGTGGGCTACTCACCCCGTCGACCATGTTGGCCGTACTGAGCACCACTATCACTAGCACTGCGATGCACCTTCTAGCCCACATCGAACTGTTGATCGCTTCGCTAGCTTGTACTACTACTTTAGGGAACATCTGAAACATAGGTTATAGTAACGATTTATATATTTTCATATGTGAGGGAACTTACAAACATTTCATTTGAACAAATTTTTAATAGTATATGTATGAAAATTAACCTATTTATTTTAATTTATAACGGTCAGTCTTCAAGTTGACAGAACAAAAATTATTCCAACAAAGTACGCAGCCACAATGTGAAATGGCATAACGACAAAGGAACAAATTTGAAAGTGTTTTGATTGTAGGAGTGAACAAACGTAGTCTCTCTCTCCAAGGGTAAATCTAATCTCACCACGCCATATCTAAAGTAATATATGAATGGTTATAATTTCGGGTAATTATTTTTATTACATATTATTATAATTTTGGGTAATCGAACAAAGATTGGGATTGTAAACCTTACACATATTATATTATTTTTAAGGAGTTGATACTGATCGAATATTTTAAAGTTTCTTGAGTAGCCTAAAGAGAGTAGGCCAATTACCGTACAAATGTAAGAAACATTTTAAAATCATCATAAATTTTGCTTTATTTATCATCAATAATACAAGTTTTAAGTTTATGATTTCATAATTTTGGATATATTTCTTTAGAAAATGACGATGTAGATGGTTTAGTTATGTTCGGTTTTTTAATATGGTTATGTGGCTATTTTTATATAATATTATTTAATTGGTATCCTATTATTATAATTTTACTCACCAATGGGAATGCTTCTGCAACTGCAATTACGGTAAGCACTGTTAAAAATACGGTTCCCACAGAAAAGGAAATTAAGCTAAGAGCATCTCTGAAACAATAAAAGTACAAATATTTCATTAATATTTGTTCATTCCACTTTAATTTATTTTTTGTTTCAGATAATTTAAACTATAGCCCATTTTATTGTAAGGTGATATAATTCTATACCATCAAATGTATATTTGTATAACAATCATACATATAAAAAGTAAAGTTACTTCTTTTTATCACTCTGGTTTTATACATAAAAACATATTCAAGTAGTACAAAGTATATTTATTTTTAAAAAAAACTGTTAATAGTCTGCTATAATGTTCATTATTTTAAAATTATGATGTAAAATCAAAGTTAGACGGATTTTAAATATGTATGCTATTTACACATGTTGAAAAATCTACGGTTTAAAAAGTAAAATTTGTTCAGTGTTTAATGGAAATATACATTTTTCATGTAAATGTAAAGTTCATAATAATAGTAGATTCTTTAAAGAATATGCATTTTAATTTATCATTAGACAAAACTTAAAACTTTTCTGAATTCTAAAGAAACGTTAGATAAATTCAACGAAATAGATATAATATGTTTTGCTTATTTAATTTCATAACGCATCAAATTAGTAATGCACACATTTTTTTAGCAAACCGGAAATTCCAACGTTTTGAAGCAATAAACTTACTCTATAAAAACTCTTCCTATTTTTTTAAAATTATAATATTGATCAAAAGAAGATACGATTATTGTAAATTATTATTTATTTTTTGTCAAAAGCTGACATATCTGGGAAGTAACACAGGTCGAACTACCAAAGCCATCGTTCGTGTAGCACCACCGGGGGACATAATACACCTCAAGGCTGCAGCGGACACGAGCATCATCCATCAATGAATGGGCCTTTTTCTTAGGAATCAATTATGTTCAGCCACTTTCAATATGGTGTTGGAAGATGCAACAACTGTAAATGTAAGTGAGATGTTGCAAATCATCATTCGTGTGATTGCTGAGCTAAAACTCAAACTGTGGGTTACATCATTAGCTATTTTAAGAGGGAACTACGAATATTGTTTTAGAGATTTGGAGAATTGGAGATGCAGGTATTGAGTGGTTGCAGAACTTATCATTAGCTACACTACAGGAGATTGGCCTTTTCTTTGATCTTACTAAGGCATTTGATGTAGTTAATCACAAACTTATTCTAAAAAAATTTGATTTATTTGGTATAAGAGCTTTGGAATTGGGTGTCATCTTACCTAATTGGATGGAAACAGTTTGTTGAAATTCCTTTTGTTGATGAATATGGGTGGCTAAGCAAGAAGGTTTCAAATGAAGTCATTGTAAAGACAGGTGTACCTCAAGGATCCGTTCTGGGCTCTGTTTTATTTATTATGTTTATTGATGACCAAAATATTAGTGTAAATAACGCCAAGCTTTGTCTTTACGCTGAGGATACGTCTTTCTCTATTTCAAACAAAAATCAAATGCAACTTCAGATTGATACTTTTATACAGAGCACCTCTTTACTTCAGTGGTTATCAGAAAATCATATCTTTGTAAACACTAATAAATCTAACTTCATTAAGTTTAAAACGCTCAATTCTAAATCAGATACCTCTGATAATATTAGCCTCCCAGTTGATGACTTTGAAATTTCTCCTGTTGAAGCTACTAATTTCTTGGCGTTAGTTATTGATTCTAATTTGACTTTTCAAAACCATATCGATAAGACTTGCTCTAAACTAAGCAGTGGAATTTCCATTTTACGTAGATTGTCACAATATTCAAGTAAAGAAATGTTGCTATCAACTTATTACGGGTGTTTGTATCCTCATATTGTTTATGGACTCACCATTTGGGGCGCTGAATGTTCTAGGGTGAATTGTATTTGTCGAATAAAAAACTGTTAGAACTATTTTTGGAATGTCCCGTGATCAATCATGTAAGGGATACTTTCTAAATAATAAACTCCTCACATTTCCTTCCCTTTATATATTAGAAACTTTATTATTCACAAAGAGAAACTTTCACCTTTTTTCTACTAAAACTCATTCCTCAGGAATTCAAGAGATCTGGTAATACCCCAACATCACAGTACCTTTTATCAAAGGCATTCCAATTATAAATGTATTAAGTCATACAATAAACTGCCAAATTTACTAAAGGCTGAAACAAATATTATTAAATTTAGAAAATTACTAAAAGCTCTATTGCTGAAAAAAGAATATTATTCAGTGGCTATCTTTATGAATGATGATCTGACCTGTCTTTGATTTTAGTTGAAATTGCTAAATTATAATTGTAAATATGTCTATTTTATATACAGAATTAGTTTTGTATTATCACTGTAAATGGGACGATTGTCATGCAAATTTTGTTTTACGACAATAAATTTGATTTGATTTGATCAACATAGTAATTTATGACACAATTTGTACTATAATTTTTATTTCTAGATTTTAAATATTTAATTTTGTCACCCATTTTTGTATGGTTATTGGCCTCATGTTGTCATGAGAGCTTTTCACACAGTTATCATCATAATTTAAAGTATATTTTAATATTTTACTCACTAAGACAGTAGGTTATTTTTTTATCTATATACATAGTTTTAATTTTCTTGGTATTTCACGCTCGTTCAAATTATTACTTGGGAGGAATAGAAGTTATCTGATACCATCGTAGTCCAGAGTTGCAGCTGTCAGCATCAAGGACTCAATAGGTAATTGGTAGACAAATTTTGTTCGGCTAATAAACAGGATTTCAAATTATCTAGTACAAAACTAGTTATTTTTATATAAATAGTAATTTTTCAAATATGCCACTATTTAAGGTAAATTTTACTGAAAATTGCTGGAGCAGCTTACACGTGAGAGACATTAGATCGAAAATACCCCTATGAACAAGTAAAGCAACTCTTCTAAACCATGCTGAAGAAAGTTTTTATATATGTTTTATGCCATAGCGTATCGTTACCCCAGATTCTAGTCACTGTTCGAACAGACAAAACTGCAATTATACTATCCAGTCATCCCATTTACATCGGGGTGTAGACCATTCACCAAGGTAGTCTACACATGTTCATCCTACCTTATCATCACAAAATAACCATTATTAGATTAATCATATGATACATAAAACTGCTAATCATAACAAATGTACATTTGAACAATTTGCTTTTCTGACAAAACAACAAAAATATCTTTAAAATAATAACAAAAGATAACCACTATATGACTCACCTGGGTAGGATGACCATTTGTGCTGCTGACGTAAGAATCAGCACTAGGGGACAGCCTAGGAGTGAGATCCCAGAGAAGGACTCAGCATGCTGAGCGTACTCGTGCTCCTTTTGTTGATCCTTGAATGACAGAGTCAGTAGAGTGGTGTGCTTAGTTAGATCTCTGTTAAACATTTGAGTTGGTTAGGTGATTGCAAATTATTTAAATTATGTAATTTAAAGGCTGTAATATATCCAAATAAATTCAGCTATACTCCATTCACAAACCTTTTAAAGCCATCATATGTTTGCTTTACTATTTCTAATAACCAAAATTTTTGACTAGCTTGTTTTTATACAATGTCCAAAGAACTTTTAAACTATTCGACAATACGAGTACCGAGACAATGCCATCAAATATTCGTAACAAAAACTTGGTACGGTAATTACACTACCTACTTAAGATTCAGTTCAAAATTTATCATCTTATAGATTTATAGAGATGTTTTATTTTCAGAGCATGTGGGTCCCACAGCAGACATAAGGACAGTATGGGGAGAAATAAGAAAGACTTGCAAAGAGAAAGGATCCAATTTATTTGAATGACTCAAACATATAAGAAGTCTCTTCGCTTGTAATCCAACTTAAATAGCAGAGTTTCTCATATTGACGTAACAATAAACATATAAGAAGTATCTTCGCTTGTAATCCAACTTAATAGCAGAGTTTCTCATATGGACGTAACAATAAACATATAAGAAGTATCTTCGCTTGTAATCCAACTTAAATAGCAGAGTTTCTCATATTGACGTAACAATAAACATATAAGAAGTATCTTCGCTTGTAATCCAACTTAAATAGCAGAGTTTCTCATATTGACGTAACAATAAACATATAAGAAGTCTCTTCGCTTGTAATCCAACTTAATAGCAGTGTTTCTCATATGGACGTAACAATTACATTACTTTACACTATGAATATACAACATACAAACATGAAAGATATGCGTGCACACTGTTGTTTTAAATTATCACTCATGTTTACTTATTTTTACTATTTTTTAGACTTAAATAGACAATTTTTTAACAAAAACATTTTTGATTTATCCAAATACTAATCGTACATAACTTTATCTATCTGAATATATAAAATCATCAATTTTCTAATCAAAGGCTAGTAAAAACATCACTTGTTACCTATGTGCATCTCTGCTCATGAGATCTTTCCGAAGTCTTTTCTTAAAATCTTCCGAATCGTCTTGCGTTTTGACAGCCTGCTCATCGACAGGAGTCTGGGCCTGAGTAACAAAGATACATGAATTCTTAACATACTTGTATAACTTCACGTTATAATTATGATATGTGATAAAATTCAATGATTTTGAGATATAAAAAATTCCAATAATATATTATAGACACTTCCCCACTCTATTTGTAAGCGAGATTTAGCAAATATAAATGAGTTGAGTATAATATATATATAATAGGAATAGGAATATAATATAATAGGAATATATATTCAGGAAAGTTCTCGTGATCAAGAAATTATTGCAACTTCCTAATTTTAAAGAAGTGTGTACACAACACATTGGGATTAATTTAAAACAATATGGACTTGTTTTAAGAGTTTCCTTTATTTTTAGAAGGAAAATAGAAATTCATTCATTTAACACAATTTATATTGCAGACATATTTTTCAAATATATCGTCAATTCATTTTTGCTCATTGTCATAGAAATACCACGTAACTAAAAATTATATAACAATAAGCCCAACCTTGCGCTGCAAAATGGTTCTGAAGATCACAAAAACACTAAAAATGTTCAGTTATTACTTTGTGTTCACTTATTAAATTGAAAACGGCATTTCTCTTAGTTAAGGTTTGTTAGGAGATTGTAATTGGTTTTGAGACACTTATTTTGGAGATATAATACCTGGTTAAATTAAGATTTTGATGTTCTTTAAATCAATAGATTGATCAATTTTTTTTCTAAAGTCAAATGCTTTGTCAAAAGTCAAATCAATGACTAAATTCTCTTGCTTTGACAACAGATAAATTACGCACTGTTTTAGATTGTTGTTGGCCGTTTAGTTTTCAGGAAAGTTAACTCATTTTTGTTTTATATTTCATTCATGTTTTTACATTTCATGTCCACCCATTTACACCTTGCTAAACATTTTTCTTCCAGACATGATTGGAAAAATCATTTCTTTATAAAAGTTAGGCGTTTAAAGTAACAACCCATCAATAGACATTTGGATAGTTTACGTCAATTACTTCAACAATGAATAAAATTATCAGTGTACAACAAATTTAGTAGTCTTAAGACATGTCATGTTAATCACCAACCGAAACAAGACATGTCTATTCATTGTAATCTAACTACCGATATGTGCTTGGCTGTTTACATTGAACATTCTACTCCAACATGAAGATTCAACTTGTGTTTTAACTATCAATACCTCACACATATGAAATTTAAGACAGGGCAATGTTGTAATACTACATATTGTCTTATGTATGAGTACGTATGTATCGGCGAGTTGGTCAATATTACTCTATGAGTAATGTCAATACCACTGTACGTGCATAGGTGGGTGGGTGTATTATACTTGGAGGTTACTAAATGTATTTGAAGCATTCAATTAAAAAGAAGTGGAAGTATATTATTGTAAGGTATTCGAGTTTCTTAGTGACAAACTAGAATTATTTTACAAATATATTGCAGTAAAACTAAGACAAAATGTTACCAGTCAGTATATTTTCATGTCCTCACTGTAGTTGTCGGGTACTGCCCCATTAATTATTATTTCATAACCAATAATATTTCCAAAATGTATAAAGCCGTTAAGATAAAAATACAAAGTAAAAAAATTTGTTTAGATCTCCAATAATCATTTTATAATTTTACTTAACTGAGACGTTCCGAAATTAATTTAAGGCAACATGTTCTTAATTTTATTTTAAAATAACTAGATGGTTGTTTGAATACCCATAGCAGCAAAGAATAAGTGTAGTTTTTGTTTTGTCTACAGTATACTTTGTCATGGTAAGCATTCTCAAATTGCAGGACATAACTTACGTCTGTTCCACTGTACTTGAATGGGTGGGTGGGCGGATAAGTCACCACCATTACGTATTCAAAGGAGAATGTGTCCAGACAGTCGGTGCTAGTAGTGCATCAGTCAATATTGTTGAGAAGATTGATTTGAAACTATTTACAAATTCTGTTTAAACAGCAATAAAAGCACTTTACGTTTTATTTAGTTTGTAAGTCACAAGCAAAGTAGGTACAACCTCAGACCAACAAATAATGTTGACATTCCTTCTCACAAAACAAGTTTCTTTGAAAGACACCTAAGATACCGAGGGGCCCAGCTTTTCAATGCACTGCCTGAGACTCTTATATGCCTGAGCGGATGGCGATGTGGGAAGGTTTGAGAGGGGGGCAAGAAGCATGTTCCTTGAAAAGGCCTTCTACGGTGTCGGGGATTTTTTGTCCACCTCTCCTCCTGTAAACAGTAATTAAGAGACGGCCACCTAAATAAATTGTAATCGAGTCTTTAGTTTATTGAGGATACTGTTAATTATTTTATTGTTCTTTGTTTTTGTAAATATTATGTATATCATGTATAGCATGTATATTATGATAATTTGACGCAATTATGCAGAGGTATTTCTGTTATCAATAAAGATATTCTGACTCTGACTGTAAGTGACTAGTTTTTAAGGTATTTGACTATACTAAATTAAATATCTCAAAATAAATGTCCAAATCGAAGTCCAAATTATATTAAATATTCTGTTTAAAGTGTAAACGTAACTTTATATAACTATTCACAACATAATTATAACTAACCAAAATAAATATTATAATTTAAACCATTGTAGTTTTATTACTGGCCATTAGAACTTTGATTATTTGTAAAGTATGTTCAATTTTATGTGTGCCAATAATTTATTGTAAGCTAAATGAGTTTCTTAGGGATAAATTAGTATTATTATAAATTAGTATTCTTACCAAATACGTTATAGAAATACTAAAACTTAATTTACCGCTGAATCTATTTTCGGGTCTTCAATGTAGTCGTCGGTTACCGCCCCGTTGCTGACTTCTCCTCTGAACTGAA
>JAQJVL010000008.1:4398708-4408708 GCA_035578905.1 Stictocephala bisonia
ATTTAAACAGTCCATTTTACATAAAAATAACATAAAATTCTTATTTAGTAAAAACTACATAAATTCACTCTTAATAAATTTGTTATGAGTACTCTCATTAGATTTCAAATAATCATAAAAAATATATGACAAATGTTTAACGATTTTAAAGATTTTAAACGATTTTTATTATATATTTTTTTAAGGTTTAAGCAGCCCCATGAGAACTGATTGATGTCTTATTAATTTTTTATAATTACGTACTTATTAACTTTATGAACTAACAATGTAAAACTTTTAAAATCAGCTGTTTTCTTACATTTTTACTTTCACCCCATTCTTAATGATGTTATTGAACATAAAAATATCTGTTAGAACAATAATGCTACACAAATATTAATTTTATTTGTTTGAGGACTATGCTTTGAGATTTAATTATATTAAAATATTATTGCTTTTTTAATGCAATCAACATGCTACGTATGTAATCAACCAAGTTGATTCGTATCAACAGGAGATCTGTAGGCCATGATCGTTGTATTTAAGCACTGTGATTTGGTCGATTATGGAAGTTTTAGATTGTACCTCTTTTGATACATTGCCTTGGATGAACGTTTAGTGTTTGAATTATTTCTTTATATTTGTATTCGAACGTGATTTGTTTTACTACGTTTTCAATTGATACAGTGAACACATTTTGAATGCTGAACTCAAATCTTAACGCTACTGAAACTTTAGTAAAAATGTGTTCACTTAAATAGTTATATGTTATTGAACAAATGTTGTTCAACCTTTGTTGAATATAGAAAAAAAGAAAATTTATTTAAAAATTATCCTATGTATTTTTTTTACCGATGTACTTTTGTGCAGCCAATCGGTAAAGTTGGGACAAGGCCCTAATTTCAACTGAATGAACCATTTTCAGAAACAGTTTAACTGTTGTGTTTCTGCTTGTATCTGCTGCTAAATATCCATTCCTAGCAGCAGAATCGATCATTGCAGGAACGACGGTTTGCGGTAGTGGTTTCTAGCTGTGGTGACACCTACCTCGGTAAATAAAATGCAACATATGACAGAAAGTTCAAACGCTTTAAAATAAAGTTAACTACTATGATATACTTTTAATGACGATGTTTTATTTTATAACTCACACGCCTCAATAAAAATTTATTTCCACGCTTATGTTTTAATTGAAGTAAAAAATTATGAAAGGGGAAGCCATAAAAGATATATAACTGAATATGCAAGTGGCTTAATAATTTACATTAGAAAATAACGTGTTTAAGTGCTGATGTGATCAAGCTGATCAATATTTTATAAATCCACTTAATTTTTTACAAAATGTATAATTTTGAGATTATATCAATTTTAAGTTGATTTCATTGATTTACATGTTATACCTGTAGATCATATATCTTAGCTACATGTTACATGTTAACTCCAAAATGACTAATCTGTATGGTCATGCCATTTTGTATTTATTTTTATAGTTTAAATTTTGTTTCTTAAGCTGTTTATCTCAATTTAACTATTTGTCATTCTTAATACATTTTTATTCTGTGTTATTATTGAATAGATAATTATTTGTGACTTGTATTATGTTTACGTATTATAAATGAGTATTGTTTAGTTTGTTATGCAGCAATATCAGTTTAGTGAACTTTACTCTGTGTCTGTAATTAGATAAAACTTCGAATGATATATTTATATTTAATTCTGTATTTTATGAGAGCGGAATAATGTTATTTGTATTAATCTTATTTGTATAAAATTAATGTTTGGAATTAATTGGCCTTTTCACAATGTAATAAATCATTTATAAATTAATATTCTAGCAGAGAATATTGGCATTTTATAACAAGATGAATTAAATGTTGTGAAGTTCTGTTTTCCATAAAAAAAGTAATATTATTTTTATAAAATGTTAGCGTTACATTAAAAACTACATTTTATATACATTACATGAACATTAAGGTATGTTTTATAATTTCTTTATACACTTTTTACATGATTTGGCTTTCTTAACTAATGATAATTCATGTAATACTTGGATACAAGCACAACAATAATGGATAGGAGATCTAATCAAATACTGTGATCTCTTTTCAGCAAGCACACCTGCCCCCTTCTTGTCTCAAGTCCATCATCAATTATCACTTCTTCCCAACTCAAGGATCGCCCCTCCTTCACACCATCTCTCTCCTGGAGTACAAACTTCACTTCCTGGACCATTCAAACCCAATTGTAATAAGACATGTGTACCTTATTAGTTTTTACACAATACTAGTATACAATACTCATATTCAATTTGTTGATATTTTCTTTAAAAACTAATTCAACAATACAAACTAAAAATAATAGCTGGAATGGCTTATTAAAACTATTTAAATATCTGTCTGATACTTAAAACCATTTTTAGTAATTTCGAAATCTTATATATTCCTTGGTTACATACAAGTAATACAATATTTGCAGTACTGTAATTAGCTTTACTCCTCTTAAATTATGTTAAATTCCTAATTTTTATTTAAATTTGAAATCATTTATATATTATTCTCAATTTATGAATTTAACTTCTCTACTGAATTAATATTTTCTAACTAGTTATATGTGCTAATTATTTATATTTAATATAAAGTTTAAAATTAGGGCTACTTACGTATATTTAGGATGTAATAAAATTAAAAACTGAGTACCCTTAACATTTTTTATTCAAATTGTTTCACACAACATGTTTCAACTGTATGGACATTTTCAAGAATATATTAAATAATTAAGTTAAATATATAATGATTCTTTAAATAAAATTGTAAAACATATGGTTTTTATAAGTATTAATGAATATGGATAAGATGGTTATATTTTTTAATTATAATTTTTAATGTTTCGAATCTTATCAAAACTTGGGTTTGTTTAATTGATTTGTGTGTTCAATATGTTCACTCGATTTTCTTGTTGTGCTAAATATATATGTAATTCTTCTGTTGCATTTGTTTTCTTGTCCTTTTTCATAAAATTTAATATTTTCATGTTTTCTTTCATTTTTGTGTACGTGTGGCCTATAGAGAGCAAGTGTTCTGTGAATAAGGATTTCATTGTAGTTGTGTTATAGCTTCTGAGAGCTTGTGTGTGTTCTTGAAAGCGTGTTTTGAATAGTCTTCCAGTTTGTCCAATGTAGAATTTATCACAGTCTGTACAATTAATTTTGTAAATACCTGATTTGTTGTAAATGTCGTCATTATTATGAAGTTCTTAACATTTTAGATAAAAAATCTCAAAAAGAACATAATAATGACAACATTTGCAACAAATCAGGTATTTACAAAATTAATTGTACAGACTGTGATAAATTCTACATTGGACAAACTGGAAGACCATTCAAAACACGCTTTCAAAAACACATACAAGCTCTCAGAAGCTATAACACAACTACAATAAAATCCACATTCACAGAACACTTGCTCTCTACAGGCCACACGTACACAAAAATGAAAGAAAACATGAAAATATTAAATTTTATGAAAAATGACAAGAAAACAAATGCAACAGAAGAATTACATATATATTTAGCACAACAAGAAAATCCAGTGAGCATATTGAACACATAAATCAATTATACAAACCCAATTTTTGATAAGATTCGAAACATTAAAAATTATAATTAAAATATATCATCAACTTATCCATATTCATCAATATTTATAAAAATCCACATGTTTTACAATTTTATTTAAAGAATTATTATATACTTATTTATTTATTTATGTAAGTTCTGTTGTCATTATACATTATTTTCTATTTTCAAACACCAAGATCGTTGCACTTTGAACGTAGCCAGGACAACGGCTTGCTACTTCCGACAACAAAGAAAAATTCAATACCTCAGCCTACAAGACTAACTTCATAGATACCTTTATTCAATGATATGATGTTTTGCACTACTTCCTAATTTCCCATATCCTAACATTGTTGTTGAAGATTGTTTTTATAAGAAGTTGTGTTGTTCCTTTACACATATTGGATTTTAAATATTAATAAAAATACGGGAAACTCCGCAGGACAAAGCCTTAACTGAAGAGTTTACACAAATGAATAGATTTGTGTAAAAGAAATTATCAATATTTTTATTGATTGCACGTCAAATAATTTAATGAAACTTGTAAGAAATGTTTACGAAATTTTAAATAGTATGTGTAAAATTTGTATTTAAAAATTGATTTTGCACTAATCAGCGATAATTTTTTATCTATGTAAAAGATTTTTACTTGACATTTAAAATAATTATTATCTAGTAAGTTAACAGGAAATTCACAATAGAGTGTTTTGAAAAGTTATTTCTATATATCTATATCTCAATATATCTATACAAAAATATTGAGATTAAGCTCATATATGTAGAAATGTCTCTTCTATCTTTTGATGTAGAGTGATATTTTTTCAATCAAGAGAAGAGGGCCCTTGATTGAAAATAATCAAGAGAGTTGAATATAAGATAATTCTTATAAAATAATTTTTAACAACCCCATTCTTTTAAATTTTGTTATAAGAAGTTTAAGAATGCAAAAATTATGTTATAAGAATTTTGTTTTTTTTTTTTCTGAGTAAGACGTCACAAGCTTCAAGTCAGAAGGACCACTCTCAGAAATGGCGACTGATTATTTTTTCTAAGCAGTGATATTTTATTGGAAATTAATATTTTACAGATGCAAGTTAAGATTGAATAAATAATAAATTATATTAGATAGAAATTACTGATACAATCGTGCAGTAACTTATCAACAGACTAGAGTTGAACTTTTAAAAATTCATGAGGAATTGGAAATTGGTTTTTAATTAGGATGATGTATTTACAAGCCTTCAGGAGGTTTCGTTTATTTATTTTTATTACAACTGTACTCTACCGATTAATTGGTTAACTGTACCGTTGTTTAATTATGTCGCTGTTAAGTCTGGTGCGTAAGATAGATAACAAGGAAAAAGCTATAACACATTATTGAAGATATTAAATTATTTTGGCCTACTGAAGCGTAAATTTAATTGCAATGATCACATTTATTACGTATTGTTAGTAAGATATTTTCCTATAAAGTGTATTTATGTATTTTGTACAAATAAGCTAAAACCTTTCATTTTATGGATACTTTCATCAATTCAGGTCATAAAAACTACTTTAATATACTAATAACAACGCTTCCGATAACGATCGCGTCAAGGTGATATCTACAGTATTTACATCACCTAAGGTTTCGCCCATGCCAGTGGTATCTCTGAGGTAACACCTTGACGTGGTCGTTACCGGAAGCTTTAGTTACCGGCCGCTTAAGCCTACGAAATAAGATACTTTAATAAAATTCTGTTTCTATAGGAAAATGTTCGAGCGTTGCGGTTGTATCATATATAAGATCCCCAACAACAACCTTCGGCCGTTATATAATAATATATTTATCTAAAAAAAACTGTAAGAAATAAGAATGACCCAAATTTATGAGTTTTTCTGAAGTTAAGGACTCACTGGCTTGAGAGTTTTGACGATGAAGAAAGTTTTGATGCCGGCCATTCTCAACGTTTCTTCTCGCTTCTCTCCCAACGCTGGCTCCACCTCGAACTCCCCATTGAGAAAACTAAGAGTCTTCTCTGATATGTGAACTCGCCTGAAATAAAGTTATAACTTAGTTACTATATTTATGAAAGTTGTCATACTCCTACTTAACTTGATTTTCAAAAAAATAAAATATGTAATCCCTTTGATACAATTTACATTTTCGACTTATTTTTCTCAGAGATAAATCAAAATAAGTTATCAAAATAATGATTGTCAAAATAAATTACCTTGTTTAAAGTCACAAAGTCGTTTTAGATTTATTATTATTATTTTGAGCTTACCAGTCTATTTTATACCTAAACAACCGAAACACTATTCCCAAATGTAAAAAAGGATATACAATAATAATTTGGAGTTTTTCCTGACTAAATAAGTTAAATAGATATCATAATTTAAAAATAAAATAATAATTATGTTAGAACGATGTCGTTTGATTAGCAATTACCAAAACGTCAATAATTATATGATTGTATAAAGGGTGTGTGACAATAAGGTGATTCACTATATAAAATACAATATTTCTAAATTAATTGACTACAAATCACAGTGTTTTAAATGTGTTATATTTCAATGTGTAGTCTAAAGCCTTTTCCAAACACAAATAGTTACAAAAGATATGTTTATTTATACTATAAAATATTTATAAACTCAAAATAGAATGAAATAACTGTGGTTATTACTTCACCAATTATATATATTAAAAAAAAACACACACACACAGACACATTGGATCTGTTCCGTTAATTCATTACAACGGTACTGAATGACGTATTTATTTCGTTAACTCACTAACGTTTAATAAATATTCTATTGCTCTAAAAACTGTGTCCCAATCATTTTTACGTCCACTGTGGTATTCCCTGTCCACTAGGATTCCGATATAGCTGGCCTTATCTTATCGCTTTTCAAGAACTTACACACGGACAGTAAGTCAATCATTGGATTTACCTGTTTGTGATCAACTTTAGTAGCTACCTAACCTAACTGTAACTGCGATTAAAAAAAGTAGTGGTGAATTAACAGAACAGGTCCAAAACATTAAATCCTACAGTATATAATATGTAGGATTTAATGTTTTGGACCTGTATTATATATATGTGTGTATATATGACTACAGGTCCCATATACATGTATATATATTATAAATCCCACAGCAAAATTGATCTCTAGTTCCCTTTTCAAAGGTGGCGAGGTATAATTTAGAGCTACTAGTCTAAAAATCAGTGGCCGCGTTGATATTTTTAATAAATGACTAAAAAAAACTAGCTTATATTTATTCTAAAACAATTTCTATAAAGTTGTAAGAAAATGATACTATACATTACCATCATAATTTTTTCCTAGAAATTTTTATTCAAAGAAATATTATTCAATAATTTGTGAAATGTTCTAAAAACCATTTTTAAAGTAGTATATATAACCCATAAGAAATTAAAGAAGAAATAAATAGAAATATCACATATTTTATTCCTATTAAACTCTCCTTACACATTTTCACTAACAATTAAATTTACGTCCACTGTCCGCTAGGAATCCGATATTGCTTTCGTTGGATTCATGACCCATATACCTTTCATATTAAAAAATATTAAACAATTGAGATAAGACCCACTGATATTAACTGTAACAAGGTTAGATCGTCTGATGGTATCTGTATTACTGCAGTTTACAACGTAGCGTGGTCGTCAACGAATGACAGGGGCCTCGTATGATTACAATTTAACACTAGGTACAATAAAACACCTAGAAGCAATAAAACTTTAGGTTCATAGCCGATGTTCGGTTTTCAATTGATTATCCACTTAAAACATTTACCATTTGTCCTTCAGTAAACTTGTGATTAATAAGTGATATTAAATTAACATGAATTTTTATTGATTTTTATTAGTAGGTACATTTACAACTACAAAAAGACTTTTGAAGAAAATGAATGTTATCAATATAAAATATACACCATCCTTAGGTATAGAAAATTAGACAAATTACCAGCTAAGTTATGTTTCCATTCAATATTCAAGGTTTTTTTATTTCATTACATTAAATGAACTTGGTAAATCAAACTATGATTTATATACTGCTTAAGTAGTTGGGCATTACATTGATCTAATTTCACCCATTTATCATACTATTTTCATCATAAGTGAAGTATTTACATATATGATATTATTTAGCTCTCCGTATACAACAAGTGATAGAATGTAGGATACATGTGTTTATTTTTTAAGAAGGCTTTAAATCTTACAAAGTAAAGTTAGGAGTGAGTATATACATCCAGAGTTTTTGAGTGAATCATATTGATGTTTATTACAGATGGATCAACCTATCCTTTCCTATGACATACCCTGGAAGGCCACTGCTCTCCATCTTGTTGGCCAGCTCTACGTCCTTGGAGTATACGTCGAACTGCCACTGCCGCTGACCAAGGACTCCCGCCAGGACCGCCCCTGTGTGGATGCCTACCCTCATGTCCACGGGCGAGTTGGTTGTTTGTTGCACATATCTATAACAAAACCAATCTAATATTGCAAAATCACTAAAGATAGTAATTAGTTTTCATATTCTGACTGTTTATGTATCCACAATCCATTCAAAAATAGTAAATTATAATTCTACTATATTATAAAATATAAAATAATAATTTTCATACTAACTAACACTAATCTACCTAAATTATTTTAATGATAAGCAATGAAAACGAAATTGAAAAACCAGCGTCTAAAACAATACAACAGGAGAAAAGGAAAAAGCTTTGGATTTAATAATTATTATTGAGTAAATAACGTCCCTTTATTATTAAGAATGATAATATAAACAAATAAATAAGAAAACACAAACAGATGTTATAATTGAATGTGTCGAATGAAACACATATTTACTTAAAACATTATAAAAAGTCCACAAATATTTCACATAGATAATATAGTATGCAATTAAAATGTACTTATCAGTGTCTATTCTTATACCCATCCTATTTGATGAACATAGATCAGTAGAGGAGTACTTGATGGTTTGCAGTGGCTGAAAACTGGGTACTCTCTTAGGATGATCGAGTGAGCGACGGATGTATGGTAACACTACACGGAGTCGGTACGTAGGGTGAGTAGTTATCAGAAATCACCTGATTAGAATATTAAGAGTGGTACTAGATTTTGTTCATGGTTGACATATTTGAATTGGATAGTACTTGGATACAAAGCTTCAACTCATTCCATATAAATCCCAAGAAGATATATATCGTGTGGTTTTTTGTCAGCTTCTATTTAAAGCTGCAATGTATTTTTGTATATTTATCCAAAAGTCAAGATTATATATTCATTGATTAAAAAACGTAAAGTGATCTCCCGTCACAAAGCTAAGTCCAATTCATCGAGCCATCTAAGACCTGCCTCACTGATTCTGTATATGCTGACCAATCCCTCAGTAAAAGAAGGCAGGGGACACTCTGTAACTATGTGATCCATTGTTTGGATGGACTGCCCGCAATCACATGACTGATCTTGGGGTGTGATATTGTTCGCGTCCACAGCAATTCTAAAGCTGTACGTACGTACACACTGGGTAATTCTAAATGAGCAAAAACATGGCGATAGCTGGACTGTCACGATTTTGTGATCTCCCAGCTAGGGCAGCTACCTAAGAAGATGTGGCACTATTTTGTGATCTCCCAGCTAGGGCAGCTACCTAAGAAGATGTGGCACTATTTTGTGATCTCCCAGCTAGGGCAGCTACCTAAGAAGATGTGGCACTATTTTGTGATCTCCCAGCTAGGGCAGCTACCTAAGAAGATATGGCACTATTTTGTGATCTCCCAGCTAGGGCAGCTACCTAAGAAGATGTGGCACTATTTAAAGCCATTGGTTTTAGATTCGTTCTGTTTACATTTATGTAGATAAGTTGTACGTATTTATTTAACATGTGTAATTTAGTTCAAGTTTTTAATTGTTCATGTAAATCAACGTAAAATTACTAATAATTTATAATTTGTTAATAATCTAATTCAGAAAAAATTTTTGATAATAAAAAATCCTATTGTAAATTCTAGCATTTACCACTTTTATAAAGAATATACTATGAATATTTTAGAGGATTTTATAAAATGTTTGACCATTGTCACTCTTCATACGCAACTACGTATGAAATATTACAGCTTACGTCAATATTTGATTTTAAATAAATATTAGTTATATAGTTTGGCAAATATATAACATAAATTATCTCAAAATATTTAGTAAGTGATTGATTTTTATAATAAACGGATGGACTCTTTGCACTAAATAATTTATAATGAAATTGCAGAAATTTGAAACTCGTGGAGAGGTGGCACTTAAGAATAAATTGAATAAAGATGAGGAAAATTTGAGGAAAATATAATGTTTGTTTATTTCTTAGCTCAGTTTAACTACTAAACAATATTAAAAT
>JAQJVL010000008.1:4413708-4473708 GCA_035578905.1 Stictocephala bisonia
GAGAAGCATGAACACCATGCCCTACTACAAGCACTCTCACCATACCTAGCCGAGGTTTATATATAAATACATGTACTAATTGTTTTCAAACTAAATTATCAATTCATGTAAATATTATGATTCATAAATAAATCACATTTGTATCCAATCTTGAGTTTGTTTCTATGAATCTAATGTAAGAAGTAGCCTAACAGAGGTCACAAGAAATCCATTTACTAAATAGGCCTAATTTGAGGAGCTAAGCAAAAAAGTTGTTAAGTTTTAGAAATGTATTATTCATTGATTGAAAAAATAAGAATGTATTGATTCATTTTATAACGAATTCATCATTATATGAGGCAAAACCTTTTATAATATCTACTTTCAAGTCTGGTATGAATCTAGGAAGGATCTACTCACTTACAAAAGACAAATCAAGAGGAAGATACCTCTTTTTACATATAAAATTCAATGAATTATAATTTATTAAACAGTTTATAAGCGGCATTTATAGATTTTAGGCACTGACAGCAATATATAAAGTATACCTTTTTTACCAAAGGCAGCCAGTATATGATAAAATAGATCCACTTTTGGAAAAATTACGAACATTTACTTAAATTCCATTTCATAAAAATTGTTTAAGCAATTTATAGAAATCCTGTCTCGTTAAAGTCATTTTTTTATATAAACAAGCAAGACTAATTTTGCCCTGTCTGAAAGTGGAACAGCGTCAAATTGCCTCTCAAGTGATTCGATAAGATTTAAATTGCATCAACCTTCTCAACAAGTTGCAATTACTGTCTAATTCAAAATATGCAAGTTTACTGATATGCTTTGAAAAGATATAGATTTCATAATAAAGCTACAATATTATATACAACATATTTTAGTTAAAAATGTACTCACAATTAAATGGGAGTGGAAATTATATTTCACCTTCATACTTTGTTCTACAAACTAAAGTTGTTGATTAGGTATTTCTATGTGACGTTAAATTTAATAATAAAATTTAAAATGTTAGTTCATAATGTAACAATGGCAAAAATATGTAGTAATCGAACGATGACTGGAATTGGTTAACTAGAATAAATAAAATATGAGATCTGATTTTTATCAGCAATTCAATTTGTAAATAATTTATTTTGTATGAAAAGCCTATCATTTATAATTAATCTTTTACTTCGATTAGGAGATAGTTGTGATTTTTCTTTATATCAAATTCCTTTTAAGTACTATGATTGTATTTTAAGAAGAGAAACGGCACCACTGAGTCCCATATGTTGAAAACTAAAATAATTTCAAGAAGAAAATAAACTTGAAAGGTAACATTTTAACAAATACTTATTTAATTTTAGCCAACAATTAATTTAACACCAACAAATAATGTAATTTTGGCGGTTGAACATGTTAGTACTATAAACTGCTCCAGAGCTTTACATCAAGAACAATAGAATAATGCAGTAAAATTGTTTCACTATAATATATAAAGCTAGATTGTGATCACTCACTTACGCAAAATTTTACCCAGTTCTGAGTATGGTATTTTCTTTCTTTTTTTTTATTTGGACTAAAGATATGTCTAACCATGTCAACCCCAGAAAAGTAAAGTATATACACTCTACAAATAAATAGGGGTTGTTTTAAGAGATGAAAATCGAAATGCCCCCATGAGAATAACATTGGTGATTCAGCCACACAGCATGTAGTTTCGTTTCAACCGTCTTTTTACCGATAAAATAATCTTTAGGTACATATGAAGCATTCCTTCCTGTAGAAATAAACGAGGAGTATAAGTTATCATGCAGTGACTGCAAACCATAATTAGAATAATTATTTTGTATCTGGTCAGATGAGTTTGACAAGCAGAAAAATCTTTGCTAAATAACCAAATTATAAACGAAGCAACCAAGATATTGTACGAAGTGTAGTACAATACTTAAAAACCTAAACGTTGCAATTCCGTGCATATAGTAAACACTCTATTTTTTATTTTCCATATTAATTCATTATTTGTAGTCTCTGGCCTGTAAATAGCAAAAATATTAAGACTAAACTGTCAACATTTGAAGTAATTTTATATTTCTTCATGACACGTTTAGTAATACAACTATATCCTTAATTTCACTATCATGGACACATTCTATATTTATTTGATACAATAGGGCTATACAGAATTATTCTTTTTCTTCAATTGTTTTATTTGTAATATTTTTATTATTATATCAATTATCTTAAACAAAACATTATTTTGCTTTTTACCTTAAGATGATGGTCTAATATCAAAACATGTTGTGAAGATATAAAACAATAACTTCGAATTTGAACTGTTGACAGGTTAGTCTTTATATTTGGCCTATTTAGAGTCCAGAGACTAAAAATAATGAGTCTATAAGGCAGTAAAATTCCTATTACTTTATTATGTAACATTACATTGCATTTTTTGAACAAATTTGTCATATTTTGCATGACATCAACAAATGTGTCATAATTTTAACCTTTCAGATAATTAAGGATGTTTTTACTCAACGATCCAATATTTGATCAATAATCCAAATTATTTTGAAATTATATTTTCTTTTAAATTACAAACATCTTTATTTATTATATATAATAAATTATGTTATCTTTAGTTGAGTTGACTAATCTTTAACCAACTTCATAACTAAAAAAGATGTATCGAGTTGGAGTAATTTTCATACTCGATACCATCTTTATCGAACCTACAGTAAAAGCAAGGTGAAGTTAGTTAGAGTGTCAAACCTTTTTTTCTAATGCAAAAGAATAAAATTAGTGCCATGATAGGCTCTCCCCACAATGAAATATTTTCAGAATTTTGAAATGCTTTCTTTGTCATAGATTTTTCATTTTTTCCAATCTTTACTTTATGTTCAATCAAATAAAGAGCGATTTTCTACTATGAACTGCACACATTCTACAATCAATAGGATATTGCACAATTGCAATTTTGAAACTACAAGTGTTTGAATCAACAGCGCTAACGCGCATCGGCTCCAAATAACTAATTACAAATGTGTCAAATCTATTGCATAACGTAAATTTTACGTAAATATCTTACAGACTCATGTGGATTCTTAAGACTGCATGGTCTGGGATCTTGAGGGAGTTACCTACTTGATAGCTTTGATCATATAGGGACCCATGTGGACACAAGACTGCATGGTCTGGGATCTTGAGGGAGTTACTTACTTGACGGCTATGACCATTGAGAGACCCATGTGGACACTTAAGACCACGTGGTCTGGGATCTTAAGGGAGTTACCTACTTGATAGCTTTGATCATATAGGGACCCATGTGGACACAAGACTGCATGGTCTGGGATCTTGAGGGAGTTACCTACTTGATAGCTTTGATCATATAGGGACCCATGTGGACACAAGACTGCATGGTCTGGGATCTTGAGTGAGTTACCTACTTGATAGCTTTGATCATATAGGGACCCATGTGGACACTTAAGACCGCGTGGTCTGGGATCTTGAGGGAGTTACTTACTTGACGGCTATGACCATTGAGAGACCCATGTGGACACTTAAAACTGCATGGTCTGGGATCTTGAGGGAGTTACTTACTTGATGGCTTTGATCATATAGGGACCCATGTGGACACTTAAGACTGCATGGTCTGGGATCTTGAGGGAGTTACTTACTTGATGGCTTTGACCATTGAGAGATCCATGTGGACACTTAAGACTGCATGGTCTGGGATCTTGATGGAGTTACTTACTTGATGGCTTTGATCATATAGGGACCCATGTGGACACTTAAGACTGCATGGTCTGGGATCTTGATGGAGTTACCTACTTGATAACTTTGATCATATAGGGACCCATGTGGACACTTAAGACCGCGTGGTCTAGGATCTTGATGGAGTTACTTACTTGATGGCTTTGACCATTGAGAGACCCATGTGGACACAAGACTGCATGGTCTGGGATCTTGATGGAGTTACCTACTTGATAGCTTTGATCATATAGGGACCCATGTGGACACAAGACTGCATGGTCTGGGATCTTGAGGGAGTTACTTACTTGATAGCTTTGATCATATAGGGACCCATGTGGACACTTAAGACTGCATGGTCTGGGATCTTGAGGGAGTTACTTACTTGATGGCTTTGACCATTGAGAGATCCATGTGGACACTTAAGACTGCATGGTCTGGGATCTTGATGGAGTTACTTACTTGATGGCTTTGACCATAGAGAGACCCATGTGGACACTTAAAACCGCGTGGTCTGGTCGTTCTCGAGGGGCTCCACTTATACAGTAGTAACAATCACCCAGGATCTTTATCCGCAACTGGTTGTACCTCTGAAACAAACAATATAATATTGCAGTACTATTAAGTAAGTTACAATATTTAAAAATATTACAGTGATTTGGTTTACATCTTTGGGAAGACGTTGATAATATAAATTTACATAAAATAGCCAATCATAAAGTATTAATATTTATTATTTGGATCAGAAGAATATGAACATTTTTTAAGGTACATTAACGTTAGTTAAAATAATTAGAATTTTGATTTCAGTTATTTATTACTCAGCTGTATGATTATAACCCTCCACTAGTTTACCCTTATGCATGGCTTTTCACTAACCAACACACATTGGAACCTGTTATTTATTCTGATATATCCAACTATCACACACTGCTTGGTGATGACCCTTCCACCCATTATTACACGAGTAGTGATGATGACTCACCCATCACCACTGCTCGTGTATTGGTGGGTGGGAGAGTCATGACCAACGTTGACTAAGTGTATGGCGTGTAAGGGTGTACATGAATGTGGATATGAGCCATGTAGTAATTGTCTGTTTAACAGTCAATGTAGTCAAATAGTAATTTAAAATTTTTTAGTAGTTCTGATAAGGTCTACAGTTAACTTTGTAAAAGCTTTCTGTAAATGTCAATTAGAATAATACTCTAAAACTATTAATAGTTGGTCACATATTTTTCCTCAAGCACAATTTAAAGCCTTTCAATAATTAGCCTTTCATGATTAAAACGTAAGGAGTGTCATGAAAGGCTAGTTAATATAGTATTCTAAAGAGTACATACATTAAAAAACGAAGTTTTTAAAATTTATTTTAGTTAAATAGTTCACAGTATAAATATTGTGTTTACTTATATATAACCAGAACTGTATATGTAATTGTGTTATTTCTTTTTTATCCCGGTGGTCGAATCAATTTTATCCCCTTTAATAGTTTTATATATATATATATATATATATATATATATATATATATATATATATATACTTACTAATTATGTATATATAAAGCTTTATTATACACTTTTCTGTAAATAACTCTGAAAATTTAGCCTCAGCAATATCTTGTAATTTGTAAAGTGACTCCACAATATCCCCTCCCCCTCAATAAAATGCCGGCCAATTAATTGAGAAGCCCAGTTTACGGAGCACCCAAACGGGCTATTTTCTAGATGATTAACTTTAGATTGGTCTCGGAGCTCTATTGATTGTGTGGAAACTGGGCAACTGGAGCAGTCCATGTGACTACAATATAGACAACTATACCCATTATTTCTGTTACTTATTCCGTAGTTCTAAACATGGTTTTTAGTAATTACAACTACTGTGAATTAAAAGAAATAATGTGTTTATAAGGTGTGTGGAAATGAAACTGTTCGTTAAAAGTTCCATGTACGAACATTTCATAAAAGGTTTAATTACTGGAAATGTTTACTTATTTTTTCCTTGTAAGTCTAGCCCTTTGTTTTCTGTTCTTTACGCTTAATTATTCATTTTCGTAGTTTATATAAATATATCTTTAGGTGTACTCTATGTAATTTTGTATCATACTTTATTTATGAGGTCAAATATAACAGATGATCTAAAGGTCCTAACTTTGCCTCACAAAATAAAGCATATTTAATTTCATTGCATCCTCTACTACACCTAGTTTATCAAACGGGTGTATATTTAAGAATGTGTTTGAAGTAAATACAACTGATCTCTTTTATCCATATTTTTATTAAAGGTAATTCAAGCAAACCCCCCTGCAGGCAACACTTCTGTGGTGGGGGGGGGGGGTTACCTTTCCACCTTTAATAATGGAATTTATTTAATTTTACAGAAAGAAAGAAAATACATGTAAATGTTTATTTTATTTCCTCACGAAAACCTTCCACAAATATAAGATTGTTACATCAACGACCGACCCAAGTATAAAACCAGAGCGTTTCCGAGTGCACGGCTCCGTTAACACGTCATTACTGGATCGTACGTACATCATATGTCATCTCGTATAACACTCTAATGGTAACCAGCTAGCAGCAGTAAATGTAGTCATGAATACTTCCACATGTATGTTATAGGTGCTATACAGTCCAGGCAGGATCTGTTTTGGAATGGCCATTTTGAGAGGACAGATGAGTCAAGGATAGTAATATTGGTTCTTGCCTGACGAAAAAGGCAACTAACTTGAGGCATGAAAACTTCAAATGTGAAATTTTCGTAATAGAAACCACATTTTTGTACTTTTCTTGTCTGTATAAACTCTCAGGATAAAAATGTTGCTGTGCAATTTTACATAAGATAGGACAAGTTAAAAAAGCTAAAATTAATTAATATAAAAATTAATTCACTAATAATTTATTAATCAATGTAAAAATAGGAAAAATACTGATTATTTTTCACAGTGATTTGTCAATTTGCAAGTTATTTTGTGATGTTCTAACTTCTTAAAAAATCATCCAAATTAATTGCTGAACTTCTACTACAGCGTCTAAATGGCCTCGGAATGTTTGAAATCGGTAGCTTTGGTGAGCCTAGTGACTTTTTTCAAAATGTTGTTTGTTTGTTTTTCAAATAAATATTTATAATAACTCCAATATGTTGCTTAGTACAAATGTACGTTCAGTTACTTGGAGTTTTTAGGTCATAGCACCCAACCTTTAAAAGATTGATCAGAATTTGTATAGTTGAAGTTCAGATGTTTATATTTTAAATCCCTTTTGAACTCTTTGAATGAGTTTTTCATCTAGCGTAAGATATTACTCCCCCCCCCCCCACTTTTCGTGAATTGTATTGTTTCGACATACATCTTTTCGAAGGTGTATTTAAGTTTTCATATGCATCATATTTTACACAGGTTTTCATGGAAAGTATTTGGAAATAACAAGCTATTGATGTTAATATGAGCAAATTATTAATTGTTAAAAAAAATACTGATTACACAGTTAGCTTTATACACTAACTGTGTACATAAGACCTGTTTACACTGTAAATAACAGTGAATTTTTATCAGTTATTTCAACGAAGCTAAGCGACCAAATTTCGCGTTCTTGTTTACTAACTGAAGTCTTTTGGAGTGATTTCACTTTTTAAATATTGATTTTTTTCATACAAAAGCATCGTAGTCATTCTAAATGTTTGTAAGAAAAAAATAAAAAAATTTTCCTTTGAAGATGAAGGTTGTAGTTATAAGGAAAAGGGTCCAAACAAAACGAGAAAAACTTGTTGGGTTTTCTGTTTTTTTTTTTAATTTTTTTTAACTTTTTTACTATTATTATTACTATTAATTAAGAAATTTAAAGTTATATACGAAAATAATGTCAAGTTACATACAAGAAAAGTGCATAAAATACAGTTTTATTAGGACATTTTCACATTTCGATTTGTCAACCTTAAGTTACACTTCTCCGTCATGCAATAACCAAAATTCCTTGAGCCATTGCGGACACATTTCCACAAAAATCTATCTGTAATCTAAAAGTATCCAAATCTCAAATGATATTACAGATCCCGTCTTGACTATAATATATTGTTTACTATCTGTTAACCAAGAATTTGACTTTTTCTTTAAATATTCTATATTGTTAATAATATAGTTTGAACGTAAGTTAAAAATGACTGACTTAAATTAATAAATCATTTGTTTGGTTATTATTTGTATAATAAACTCTAAACAAACTTTTCAGTATATAAATACCATTTTACAACATACAAAATTTCCATGTTTTACCTCTCATAGCCTTTGATTTATTTGACATTTCAAATGATTTATATACTTATATAAATGTGCCAGTGTTGAATGTGTGTGTACACGTGTTTTGACAAACTAGAGTTTAATTCTAACTAAATTTACAATTAATAATAATTTAAACTTTTAGGAATGTTTAACTCCTAAAAATGATAAATTCAAAAATAATAATCACATTTTTTCGCCCATAGATAGAATAAATTAAAAACTATACCAAAATTCATACAAAAATATGTCTATAATAATAAACAAAAAAGGTTTTAATAGGTACATAACACAGTCTGATCAAATATAAAAAATATACCAAACAATTTACCCTTGGCATAATTGCGTAAACACCTCATACATTACAGCTATGCTTGATGGTTTTGGTATACACGTTTCAATATTGGCTACTTTAAGAAGACAACACTTTTTAGATTTATGTATGAAAATAGTTTAAAGATACTTATTTGTACTTCGAATCAATTGCTTACTACCAATACATGTGATTTTTTGGTTAGTCATTCATATTGTCACTGTTCACAGGTTTCGAACTAATAAGGAGATTTCACTTTGTGGCTGCTAACTGTACTTTTCACTCTCACTAATTAGCTAAATTGCACACATCGAAATATTTACAAATTTATATTATCAGTAAGACACTATACAACACTAATTTACACCACTACTATGTACAATAATTAATTAATGTCACTAATAACACTCGTTCGCACTATATCTGTCACTGTTGGTGAACTGCCACTATTTCACAATGTCACTGCAGGATGAACACCGAATACACACTTCCACTGAACTGACATTTACTGACAGGTTGACCGAAGGGTGTTTTTAGATAACGCAATATTTATTATTATCTTTATGACTGCAAGATCTAGATCTGACAACATCTGTAAGGTTCAGGAAATACCATGCACATGTGCCTCGGTTAACATTGAGGGTGGTTCTAGTTGTTAATGGAAACTATCGCACTATTTGGAAGCTTGGAGACACTTTGAGGGGGTGAAACTGTCATTGTAATTGTCATGCCTATGACAATAAATATGCTTATTGTTTTATATCATTTCATCAATCTTATTGGTGTACTTTTATAGCCGTCATGCTGAGATATTTATTTCAAAGATTATAAAAGTATGGAAATGGCATTGAAAGTATACGTACATTACAGTACTGACATAGGTTTGTTACCTCTGAGAGTCGGTCGAACCTGGCGAAGAGTTCGTTCAAGATCTTGACCAGCTCGGAAGCAGAGTAGGTGGATGATATTGCTGTAAATCCGACGATGTCTGCATATAGGATGCTAGAAAGAAACAACATTTGATTTCCTTCAACAATGTGTTATTAAAACTCATAATCAGTGCATTAATGTTAAAAGTAGTAGTCATTTAGTGAAACAAATGGCTACTTCAAATCTCTTTAGATTAGGTAATAAATTTAACAGTTGTATATAGTTTTTTTTATGAGAAATTTGTTTTAACCCATAATAATCCGATTACTGCTCGCTCTTTGTTTTGGGGAAGCAGTTTCTTTTACATATCTCCGAAGTTAAACGTGTAAACTTTGGTTTGTGACAGAAACTATATATTTTATTTATGAATTTTTTTTGTACTTTGAAAATAAACAATTTGAAGTATGATATTATGGCTATACAGAAGTATTTGGAATGTCTTTACTGATTTTACACAACCTACCTTATCTTACACAAACGGGTAAAAGTGTTATGTAATTTAATTGTATTACTTGTTTTACAATCTATGATATTACAACTCTTTCAACACCCATCCTGTAAACTGTAGACTTCTTTAGTGAATTCAACAGTAATCATACTTAATTGGGATATCAAATTTAAAAAAAATATCTCCTATATACACATACCATTCGGTGACACAATAACACATAAAAATGACCAATTATGTTCAAAATATACCTAGTAGTATAAAAATGTAAGCAAATGAGGTATTCAATGTTTACTAGCCCTAACTTTAAGGAAATAATTAACAAGAGAAATAGTGGATCTATGCACAAAGCTAAGTTTTACAATAAAATCACATAATTTCTCTGGCTATCAAAATTTTCAGAATATCAAGAGATTAAAACTACTTATTAAATTCACGTAGCTTTTATCAATACTTTTTATGTTACCCGAAACCAAATAACATTATCATAGGTAGACCATTTTCAACCTTAACTAAAAATCTGATGTCATTTTTATTTGCTGGAGATACAAAAATTTCTTATTAGAATCCAGACTAGTAGTATGAACTGTTAAAACTGAATATGGCATTTTGGTAATTTTAGATTTTACTAACATAATTAAAATCAAATTTAAGTAATCTATAATGAAATCGTTCCTATTGCACTTACTGTTTATGTGTTTTCAGTGAACGCGCTACAATTAATTAAAGACTAGGGTCTGTCCCTAATCTAACCACATTTTAAACGCTAAGTGCACCCTCTCATTCAGTTGTTTTTAAATTGATAAATTTAGTTTACCAATTGATATATTTTAATTGAATCATTCTAAGTATAATATAGATTCAAAAAAAATCAGTAAGAGTTCATTAGAATTAAGTTGTCATTTTGTGACATACAAAAACTATATTGTCAAATGCCAACAAAATTACTTCACGTAAAAATTGTCTTAAACAGCACTTTTTGTACTGTTAAAAGTTAAAGTAATTTTTTAAGCAAAGAAAGATTTAAATTTAAGTTAATAATGACAAAAGCCCGCTTTAATAGGAACTTTCCATCGTCAATTACGATCCCTGTAAGGTAATCGATAGTTAGACGTCATCGTACACGTGCAGGGTTGAAACTGTTATGCATTCACTTAGGTTCGAACATCACATATTTTTGTGACGTGTTTTACTTTAGGTATCTAGCAATTCCTTCATTTTTTCTGACTGCATCTCAAGATTAATTTTCCGGACTGTACTTAATAGATAAGGCATAATAGATATTTCAGATTGAATTTATTTACTATTTTCATTCTTACCGAAAGCCTTCTGGTTGAGATTGCAGACCTTGGTAACATCGATGTTCCTATTCACTAATAATCTAATCATAAACTCACCGAATTATTTATTACTTCTAATACATTTTTCACTGTTAGTAAAAACTGTTAAACTGTAAGTACCCCAAAATGTAATGTGTAATAGGGGTTTTAATTTTATTGATACGGGCGGGAGAGTGGTATAATAAGATTAAAGAAGAGAATCAGTTCTTTCCTTAAACGTAAATACTTATGATAAGTTACTGGCTAAAAAGCTGTCATCAGATTTTGCTCTTATTAAGTTACCCTTTTGAATGTCATTATTATAGTGTTATTTTTAGATAAAGTATTTACATTGGTACCATAATACAGTTTATATTTACAAAAAACGTCAGATGATATGTACTTTAAAATTATTGAGTTTTAGTTTGAGCTATATTCTGGTTTATACTCCCAAATTAGCATATCAACAAAAATTCAGCGTAGTCATTTTGTTTTACGATGAACGTCTTATTATTCACATTCATATACAAATATGGAATTGGGGTGAAATAAATATGGTGATTGAGAAAAAGTGGTAGCCTTGTTACTTACTACTTTTGCTAATATTAGATAATAAACTACTACAATAACACTGGACATCTAGTTGTTTATTGTCCAGTGTGGGAGATCTACTTTTTCCTTGGTGAAGTTTGTAATGGGTAAGGTAAATTTTACTTCATCGCTTATTTTACAACATATGATATTACAACTTTGTCAACACTCATCCTGCAAACTGTAGATTTCCTTTCCAAAGTCAAAAGTAATCAACAATAATTGAGTTGTCCGCGTATCTAATTGTTCAGCAATATAGATCCTATGTACTTGGTCTAGTTGTTACTGTATATCAAGCCACACAAACACGTAGTTACCTGACATTTTCATGTCTGCTCATGTAGATCTTTTTAAACTGCGAGTCCAGGGCTGAACCCAGGTCCTGTCGCATTTTCACAGCGACGTGCTCAGGTAATACCGACAGCAGAAGCCTCTCCTAGAAATAATTTCAAAGTTAACAACATCCCTGTAGTTTATGAGCTTGTTGACTCTAAAACGAAATCAAATAAATTCTACAAATTGTATTTAAAGAGAGTTTATTCAAAACGTCCAAATCTACGTTTATGTTTTAAAGCCAAATGAGACGCTTACTAGCTTTATTTCAATGTAATATTTTGAACTACAAACTTCCAGTAGTTACCTTGACACAAATATAGTAGGCAAATTGCTATAATTGGCGAGGTTAAACTGATTTTTTAAGCTCTAAGAGTCAGGATTTAAAAAGAAAAATGTATAGTGCTTTTTAAAATTTTAGTACATTTGATAAATTAGTGTTGGCAGAATCAAGGAAACGAAGTATGATCAGTATTTGTAATTAACAATCTGTGATTGAAATAATCTAAAATCAATACAATTAGAAATATTTTAGAGGAAATTTATTTAACATTGACAAGCCTGGTGTAGTAATAAAAATTTATTTTCAGATTTGTACAGTACATAATTTAAATATGAAATTAAGGTTACCTGTGCAATTAAAAACACTAGGAAAGAATGTAGATAAAATGTTTAGTAGCTACAGTATGGCTACGTGTACTACTAATGCCGATTTTAAAACTGGAAAATACTTTTATAGCTCAACAATTAAAGTAAATGTAGTTGATAATGACTTGACTCAGATTTCAGAAATTACATTCAAATATCTACCAGAAAATTAATTAATACCATATGGCGCTTGTGTATTTCATGGCACTTCTTAAAACCTTGTAACTCGTATGTATTTATTCTAAAGATACCGGTCGTCAAGATATGGCGAATATGGATTTCTAATAAATGTCATAGTTGTTGATGAGCGAATTTAGGCACTGCTACAAACTAAGACCGATTATACCTTAAAATGAGTAATTAATTAATAGCACAATGACAAATGAACGGTCGGTTGTTAGCAGCTGACTTTTTAAAAAAATGTTTATGCTTCTGATGTTTATGTCTAACCTAACCTAACCTAACCTAACCTGAGTGTCTATAATATCATATACTATTGTTTATAACGTATTATAATTTAAAGAATAGTATCGAACACTATTCAGTAGGCCTATCTATAAAATATTATGAAAAACTTTAATAATATTAAAAGTCATTTTTTCTAAAATCATTAAAGCACTTATGGCCGAAATGGATAATACGCAAAAATATACAACTGGAGTAATAGTCCAAAAGTAATGTTAGTTCAACACATAACAATTAGAATACTAGTTAGCACAGTGGATTTGAGGGCCCAGACAGTTAAATATGCAGAAGGTCAAGCGTTATTGGTCGATGAAACAACGTCCTGCCTAATTAATCAAATTCAGCCTGTCCAGTTTGAACTGGGATACAGATATGAGTGTAGGTCTCACTGCAACTAGTGCAGCTGTCTCTTGGTTATTAACTGCTACCCTGTCCAGTTTGTACTGGGATACAGATGTGAGTGTAGGTCTCACTGCAACTAGTGCAGCTGTCTCTTGGTTACTAAACTGCTACCCTGTCCAGTTTGTACTGGGATACAGATGTGAGTATATGTCTCACTGCAACTAGTGCAGCTGTCTCTTGATTACTGAACTGCTAGGCTGTCCAGTTTGTACGGGGATACAGATGTGAGTTTAGGTTTCACTGCATCTAGTGCATCTGTCTCTTGGTTATTAACTGCTAGCCTGTCCAGTTTGTACTGGGATACAGATGTGAGTTTAGGTTTCACTGCATCTAGTGCATCTGTCTCTTGGTTATTAACTGTTAGCCTGTCCAGTTTGTACTGGGTTACAGATGTGAGTGTATGTCTCACTGCAACTAGTGCAGCTGTCTCTTGGTTACTGAACTGCTAGCCTGTCCAGTTTGTACTGGGATACAGATGTGAGTGTAGGTCTCACTGCAACTAGTGCAGCTGTCTCTTGGTTACTTAACTGCTACCCTGTCCAGTTTGTACTGGGATACAGATGTGAGTGTAGGTCTCACTGCAACTAGTGCAGCTGTCTCTTGGTTATTAACTGCTACCCTGTCCAGTTTGTACTGGGATACAGATGTGAGTGTAGGTCTCACTGCAACTAGTGCAGCTGTCTCTTGGTTACTAAACTGCTACCCTGTCCAGTTTGTACTGGGATACAGATGTAAGTGTAGGTCTCACTGCAACTAGTGCAGCTGTCTCTTGGTTACTAAACTGCTACCCTGTCCAGTTTGTACTGGGATACAGATGTGAGTGTAGGTCTCACTGCAACTAGTGCAGCTGTCTCTTGGTTATTAACTGCTACCCTGTCCAGTTTGTACTGGGATACAGATGTGAGTGTAGGTCTCACTGCAACTAGTGCAGCTGTCTCTTGGTTACTAAACTGCTACCCTGTCCAGTTTGTACTGGGATACAGATGTGAGTGTAGGTCTCACTGCAACTAGTGCAGCTGTCTCTTGGTTACTAAACTGCTACCCTGTCCAGTTTGTACTGGGATACAGATGTGAGTGTAGGTCTCACTGCAACTAGTGCAGCTGTCTCTTGGTTACTAAACTGCTACCCTGTCCAGTTTGTACTGGGCTACAGATGTGAGTGTAGGTCTCACTGCAACTAGTGCAGCTGTCTCTTGGTTACTAAACTGCTACCCTGTCCAGTTTGTACTGGGATACAGATGTGAGTGTAGGTCTCACTGCAACTAGTGCATCTGTCTCTTGGTTATTAACTGCTACCCTGTCCAGTTTGTACTGGGATACAGATGTGAGTGTAGGTCTCACTGCAACTAGTGCAGCTGTCTCTTGGTTACTAAACTGCTACCCTGTCCAGTTTGTACTGGGATACAGATATGACTTTAGGTTTCACTGCAACTAGTGCATCTGTCTCTTGGTTACTAAACTGCTACCCTGTACAGTTTGTACTGGGATACAGATGTGAGTGTAGGTCTCACTGCAACTAGTGCAGCTGTCTCTTGGTTACTGAACTGCTAGCCTGTACAATTTGTACTGGGATACAGATGTGAGTGTAGGTCTCACTGCAACTAGTGCAGCTGTCTCTTGGTTACTAAACTGCTACCCTGTCCAGTTTGTACTGGGATACAGATGTGAGTTTAGGTCTCACTGCAACTAGTGCAGCTGTCTCTTGGTTACTAAACTGCTACCCTGTCCAGTTTGTACTGGGATACAGATGTGAGTGTATGTCTCACTGCAACTAGTGCAGCTGTCTCTTGGTTACTAAACTGCTAGCCCTGTCCAGTTTGTACTGGGATACAGATGTGAGTGTAGGTCTCACTGCAACTAGTGCAGCTGTCTCTTGGTTACTAAACTGCTACCCTGTCCAGTTTGTACTGGGATACAGATGTGAGTGTAGGTCTCACTGCAACTAGTGCAGCTGTCTCTTGGTTACTAAACTGCTACCCTGTCCAGTTTGTACTGGGATACAGATGTGAGTGTAGGTCTCACTGCAACTAGTGCAGCTGTCTCTTGGTTACTAAACTGCTACCCTGTCCAGTTTGTACTGGGCTACAGATGTGAGTGTAGGTCTCACTGCAACTAGTGCAGCTGTCTCTTGGTTACTGAACTGCTACCCTGTCCAGTTTGTACTGGGATACAGATGTGAGTGTAGGTCTCACTGCAACTAGTGCAGCTGTCTCTTGGTTACTAAACTGCTACCCTGTCCAGTTTGTACTGGGATACAGATGTGAGTGTAGGTCTCACTGCAACTAGTGCAGCTGTCTCTTGGTTACTAAACTGCTACCCTGTCCAGTTTGTACTGGGATACAGATGTGAGTGTAGGTCTCACTGCAACTAGTGCAGCTGTCTCTTGGTTACTAAACTGCTACCCTGTCCAGTTTGTACTGGGATACAGATGTGACTGTAGGTCTCACTGTAACTAGTGCAGCTGTCTCTTGGTTACTAAACTGCTAGCCTGTCCACTATGTACGGGGATACAGATGTGGGTGTAGGTCTCACTACAACTAGTGCATCTGTCTCTTGATTACTAAACTGCGAGCTTGTTCAGTTTGTACTGGGATACAGATGTGACTGTAGGTCTCACTGCATCTTGTGCAGCTGTCTCTTTGTTACTAAACTGCTACCCTCTACAGTTTGTACTGGGATACAGATGTGAGTGTAGGTCTCACTGCAACTAGTGCAGCTGTATCTTGATTACTAAACTGCTAGACTGTCCAGTTTGTACTGGGATACAGATGTGACTGTAGGTCTCACTGTAACTAGTGCAGCTGTCTCTTGGTTACTAAACTGCTAGCCTGTCCACTTTGTAGGGGGATACAGATGTGGGTGTAGGTCTTACTGTAACTAGTGCAGCTGTCTCATGGTTATTTAACAGTACTTCTTGTAACCATTTCTAACTTATTTGTATTGTTACTTGTAATATATCAAATCAATATTGAAAGATTTGTTATGTTTTAAAGGGATAAGGTTTTGAATGACTGCTGACACTAGTCCTTAAATGGTGGCCAGTAATCAGTTTCTAATGAAGGCTGCGTTTGTGAGTATCTTGCACGGGTATTGTGATTGAAAATGTCGTCGGTGACCATATTCACCTGTGGAGGATAGGATGAAATGTTGTTACTAACAGTAGTGTAGATGGCTAATCGTCCAATAACCTTGTTCTGTGCAGGGTGGGTTTGAGAACTGTTTGTACTTGTCACAATGTGTAGTGTAGGTAGGAGGGCTATCAGCATTTATGCCCTTATTTAGGTGTGTATAAGTATGGTAGTCACAGTTTCCATAGATAAACGGTTAGACTATGGTTGGGCATAGTCTGTAACCGTATGGTTCTTTTGCGGTTTGGACTATGGGTTGGTATATCATGATTTTGAAATTAATTTTCAATTAATTTCAAAATATTTGTATTGAAGGCCTGTTGTTTTCACATTCTTCAAAGAATGTTTTAACCATTATTCATCATCATCTTAGCAGGTCAACCCTAATATTGGTCGGTTGTTCTCCACGCAGAAAATTGTGGGAGCTTGTTTGAGAGAGTCATGTGAGGATATCGTGTTGCCAATACATCGCAGTACAAGTTCCATGTTGGTGTCTGAATTATTTATTACAATAGATAATACAATATTTAGTTTTATTATATAAATGTAATGGTTGGTAGTATTAAAATGTTTAATTTGAAGTCATTATTAGTAAGTATAAATTAATTATTTTAACAAAATCTTTGATGATATTCAGAGAATAGTCCTAAGTGTAATTAAATACCACAAATAAAAATTCACTAAATTATCAATCCATTCATACATTTCAACAATACTGCAGATCATTCTGAATACTGTTTTCTCGGCAAATACTATCAGCTGTTGTTGCCTATAGTCCTAAGGAAGTGAAATACTTTTTTTCTGTTTAATCTCAATACAAAATATCTAAACGTAGTCGTATCATTTTACCGTTTTATAAACGTTATGTAAATCATACCTGTTCGGCGGACTGCTCTTCGATAACTAGTTTCATCTCCAAGCACTGGCGAGTCTCTAGGAATGCAGAACGTTGCTGGCGGTCTTCGAGATAGAAGGAGGTTAGACCCAGGAGGTTTGCCGCCACCAGAAGTAGGACATTGGCTATCGTCTGCAAAGGAAACAATGAAAATAAACAATTATCCAAAAATAAAGTAAACTGTTAGAACATTCATGAGTAGTCGTGTACATCACGCTATAATAACTATAACATTCAACAGTAGTTGTAAACATCACGCTATAATAACTAGAACATTCAGCAGTAGTTGTGTATATCACGCTATAATAACTAGAACATTCAACAGTAGTCGTGTACATCACGCTATAATAACTATAACAATCAACAGTAGTCGTACACATCACGCTATAATAACTAGAACATTCAGCAGTAGTTGTGTACATCACGCTATAATAACTAGAACATTCAACAGTAGTCGTGTACATCACGCTATAATAACTAGAAAATTCAGCAGTAGTTGTGTATATCACGCTATAATAACTAGAACATTCAACAGTAGTCGTGTACATCACGCTATAATAACTAGAAGAATCAACGGTAGTCGTGTACATCACGCTATAATAACTAGAACAATCAGCACATATCGTGTACATCACGCTATAATAACTAGAACATTAAAAATTTGTCGTGTACATCACGCTATACTAATTAGTTATATCAGTCAGGAATCATCAGTTTTCAATTTTACTATAACTAAACATTTAAAATAATTGAATTTCACACGTGTTGTGCGATAGTTTAATTATTACAATATAAGTAGAAAAGTTACAGCATAGTATGGTGATTGATTTAGGTAAACCCGATTTACCATCCTCAGTCCAGAGGGATTCACAATGGAATGAAATTGGTGTTCAACTACGCTACTTATATACTAACACTTATCACGGTCTGGGAACTTACAGTATAATTGTTGTGGAAATATCAAAATGGTAACTGTTTAAATATAATTGTTCATTACGGTATGTGATTTTTCGTTATGGTGTAATATATAGATAAATATATATAACACATTGGCTTCTCATCACTTAAAACAATATTATTTCTGATGTATTTAGATTTAATATCTAAAATAATGTTCCACCTATAACCCTTGAGATCAGAAAAATATATATACTTATTTGTGTTGTTAATTTCAGTAGATATGGATTCAAAATGATTTTAGATATTTAATCGAAATATTTTAGAAATAATTTTGTTTTAAGTGATTAGAAGCCTAATTGTTGATAATTATTCACCTGTAACATATAATTGGTCAATACTGTCGGTTGTTGCCTTTTATATTCTTATTTAAATTATCTCATAATCAAAATTAACGTGTTCATTCATAATTTAGTTACCGTCCTTGCATATTGTTTTAAACTCATATATATATATATATATATATATATATATATATATATATATATATACACGTTTAATATTTAATTCTTCCTATGCCTTCATAATCCTAACCTTATTACAACATTTGAGCACATAAAACTCAACATTTTATCAACTATATTTGAACTGTGATTACATTTCGGATTTTGTTTTACTACATTTTATCTTTAAAGCTTCATATTTTTAAAGGATGAAGCATTATTTCCATATATTTTGTTGACATTTACAGTCTGGCCTATGTAAAACACCACAGTCACAATCGAAGTTAACCTTATATATTCCAGAATTAAAACATTTTTCTTTACTTCTAATAATAACTTAATTTAGGTACTAAATTTAAATGAATGCAACGTTTTAGTATTGTTACATTCTTACATATGAGACGACGAAACAACGTTGTTGGTATATTAAGGCGAATATGAATGGTTATATGAGTGTAGGATGAGTGTGGATGAGTCTAGTCTGGTTACTAACTGAGTTCAACTGTTCCTCAGAAAGGGCAATTTATTAATAGCCCAACAGCCAGGGCAACTAAGGGACCTACAGCTTTACCTGGAATCCGAACCACGTAGTGCTGGTCTGATTTTCAGCTAATTGACAAGCTTGATACTCAGTTATCTCCCCCACACAACATCCGCATAATGATTACCACCCAACATGGACACCCCAGACCTCTCTAGAAGTGTCCACACCGATAGCAACCATTAGGTGGACGCCATGCCGGTATTAAGAGGGCCGAGCATCCAACCTATCACCTACAATCTCCCAAACACTTTGTACCCTTGTAGCTGGGTTACAACACTGCGCCACCAGTGCCGACTTGTATTCAGTGAAGATTGTAATTTTAAATTACGTAATGTTTAAGTGAATGCTTATAAAGGGATACAATTTCCAAACAGACTGCAGTTGTAAACTAAGAGGCCACTTGAAGAAAAGTCTGGTCTGACAGTGACAAAGGCAGTAACTGATCGCCAGTCTCCAGGGAGCTGTCACTGTTCCACTTCCTACTAAGTAAGTGTTTTTAATGATTAATAAATCGCAGGTGTCTTTAAAATAAGTTGTGTCAATGTCTTTAATCGCTAAGTAGTAATGAATTTTACAATTGTAGTTTTCCTTTATTAAAGAAACAAAAGATATGAAAAAAACACAAATTTATTAAAATAGAGTAACACAATGTACAAATATTATGGAAATAAATGTCCGTAGACTTAGTTTACATTTCTCAGACCAGAGATTTTATTAAAAGAGGTTTGTTGTATATATTTCTAACTAATATGGCCAATTATAGTTTTATAAACTAATTCCTTAATAAATATAATGATAGAGAATGAATAGATCACTGCAAAATTTAAGTGGTTGGTTATATTGTTGATGTTTTTGCTACGTACGTAGTGGGAGAGTTTGTGGATGTAGTTTGTTGCTTACATGTTAGTTTGTAGATACATGATAGGCAATAAAGGTAAGCAGAACATATGCGTTAATGCACATCTAAGCATGTTCATATGAGTTAGTGTTATTTCTTTTTGCAAAAACAGGGTATACTGTTATTTGAAAGTTATTTATTAGTATTGGATTGTTCATGATATGTAGATAGTATTTGGAGATTTCCAATGCTTCGAATGTTTAAGAAACAAACACAACGTTTCGACAGGTATAACAAACTCCTGCCGTCTTCAAGAGGGTATACATCTGATTGAATAGTGTGTAATAGTGTACCTTTTTAGTGTGTAATGTTTTCTGTTTGATATTTATGCTATCAAATAAAACCATTTTTTCTGATTAGTATATGATTAGAGCACACTCCTGCACGCTTTGCGTGCCAACCCCGTTCATCGCTACGCTCGTTACACCTCGTTGTAGGCCTGTGACTTTTGACTACAAATAGTGGTAGGTTAACTGTATAACATAAAATCACAATATAAAATTTACTCATATTACTTGCGTTGCTACCAATTTATTAGTATAATCCACAATTATATTACTTAGCCTATTTCAAGCGTGTTCATTCCATTGAAACCTTTAAATCCAGTAGAGCGGAGCCCTACAATCGAATGTGAATAAAACGATGCATTGAACCTTCCATTTTTTTACATTATGAAATATCTAACCTCCTCAATATTTTAAACACCATTGTTTACATTCCAAAAGCTGTTAAAACATTTTGGGAATCATTATTTTTATTTGGACAGCTGTTATTTTTCGATTCCTTTAAATATCTCTCAATGTTAATCTTATAGCCGAAAAACGTACTTGGAGGCTTCCCATCACCTTCGGTATATTGAATAATTTAGACCTTATTGCACAACTACGAACACGCACAATTTTTTTTACACCTCAAACGTATAAATTTGTCAAGAAATAAGGGAGGAGTTGCGTTGACAAAACAACTTTCAAATTCGTTAAAAATACAGTTAAATATTAACATTTAACTTTCAATAGATTATTAACTTAACTTTAGATTTTGTTTATTAACACAACTTTAGTATACATCTGGTGGCATTTGACCACCCACCCACCCATAAACGTACGGGGGCATTAACCCACCCACCCACCCCTACACGTACGGTGACATTTACCTACCCGCCCAACCATACACTAACAGTGTATTAACCCACCCGCCCACCCCTACACGTACGGTGACATTTACCCACCCGCCCAACCATACACGAACAGTGTATTAACCAACCCGCCCACCCATAAACGTACGTGACATTAACCCACCCACCTACCCATACACGTACGGTGACATTTACCCACCCGCCCAACCATAGACGAACAGTGTATTAACCAACCCGCCCACCCCTACATGTACGGTGACATTTACCCACCCGCCCAACCATACACGAACAGTATATTAACCCACCCGCCCACCCGTAAACGTACGTGACATTAACCCACCCGCCCACCCTTACACTTACGGTGACATTTACCCACCCACCCAACCATACACGAAGAGTGTATTAACCAACCCGCCTACCCTTACACGTACGGTGACATTTACCTACCCGCCCAACCATACACGAACAGTGTATTAACCTACCCGCTCATCCTTACACGTACGGTGACATTTACCCACCCGCCCAACCATACACGAACAGTGTATTAACCCACCCACCCACCCTTACACGTACGGTGACATTTACCCACCCGCCCAACCATACACTTAAGTGGCACTAACCAACACGCCCATCCATAAACGTACGTGACATTAATATAAGGATTGTAAAAGAATCCATGTAGAACCATGATCTGTAATTTAGTTCAACTAACTATTTCAATGTTAAAAACATGCCAAGTAGATCCAAATCAAAGCCAAGTAATGTAATATGACCTCGTCAACTCAATCAGTTAAATTTACATTAAGATACTAAACAGTAGCAGTGCCTAAAGCAAAAGGACTCAGTATGCAGGTAGTAAAGACAGCATTCCCTAAAAAACGTGTTATACTCATGGTTTAAAATGTTTGTTTAGTAATCCAATTGCGATTTGTTTTATTATAATTGTTTCAATCACTTCCTTTCCTTTGATACTATAAACACCGGCAAAAATAAAACTATGTAGCCAATGAATGAACTAATGAAGAATTTACCTATTTCAAGCAGTATGAAGAATTTACCTATTTCAAGCAGTAAATGAAGCAGTATGAAGAATTTACACTCAAGCACAAAACAAATGCACAATAATATTAAACACTTTATTCCAGTTTGGGAGAAAAAATTCAATAAGAACCAAATAAAACTAATAATTAATGTATAAACAAAAGAAAGCTACACTAAAGTAGGCGTTACAACTAAGAAAATAGCCTACATGGGGGCAGGAGTTGTACAAGACAAGCAAAGACAACAATATAAATTAAAGTCAATCGGTAAAATAAATAATAGAAACACACCTTCAAACATGTATAAAATCAATTAAAAACAATAAGGAATAAATAAAACAGAAAAAATCAATAAAGTGAAAATAAAAAGTTAAAAGATTATATAAAAAATATGTTTGTAGAACTCAAGTGCTGGAAACTTTACTTGAGCAACATTTGTAATGATAAAATTACTGAATATGATCAAGTGTGCTACAAAGAAGCATTTATCTCCTATATGATGTAATTAATAGATAATTTATCATGAAACATAAGTGATACGATAATTATGTGATATAAGCTCAAATTTAATCAGAATGCATTGACGAAAGATAATATAATACTGACTTGCACTCTTTTAACAATAGGACAAATAATTGCATGTTTTCAAAATTTCACTATTAGTTTTATTCCCTATAAATATTATGCTGTGAAATTAATATTTATTCGTAAGAATAGTCGTACACATTGTCTTAGCTCACTAGGTCAATGACAGTTCGATGTTCGTAGTCGTACACATTGTCTTAGCTCACTAGGTCAACGACAGTTCGATGTTCGTAGTCGTACACATTGTCTTAGCTCACTAGGTCAATGACAGTTCGATGTTCGTAGTCGTACACATTGTCTTAGCTCACTAGGTCAATGACAGTTCGATGTTCGTAGTCGTACACATTGTCTTAGCTCACTAGGTCAATGACAGTTCGATGTTCGTAGTCGTACACATTGTCTTAGCTCACTAGGTCAATGACAGTTCGATGTTCGTAGTCGTATACATTGTCTTAGCTCACTAGGTCAATGACAGTTTGATGTTCGTAGTCGTACACATTGTCTTAGCTCACTAGGTCAATGACAGTTTGATGTTCGTAGACGTACACATTGTCTTAGCTCACTAGGTCAATGACAGTTCAATGTTCGTAGTCGTACACATTGTATTAGCTCACTAGGTCAAAGACAGTTCGATGTTCGTAGTCGTACACATTGTCTTAGCTCACTAGGTCAATGACAGTTCAATCATCGTAGTCGTACACATTTTCTTAGCTCACTAGGTCAATGACAGTTCGATGTTCGTAGTCGTACACATTGTCTTAGCTCACTAGGTCAATGACAGTTCGATGTTCGTAGTCGTACACATTGTCTTAGCTCACTAGGTCAATGACAATTCGATGTTCGTAGTCGTACACATTGTCTTAGCTCACTAGGTCAATGACAGTTCGATTTTCGTAGTCGTACATATTGTCTTAGCTGACTAGGTCATTGACAGTTCGATGTTCGCAGTCGTACACATTGTCTTAGCTCACTAGGTCAATGACAGTTCGATGTTCGTAGTCGTACATGTATACTATTGAAAAACAACCAAACGCATTTTCTTAGCTCAATAGGTCAATGACAATTCGATGCTCGTAGTAACAGTTTGGTAGTTGACACACGTACCAGCAGTTACCAAGCGGATCACCTCCGGGTGAGTGTAAGGCAGACTCTAGGGAGACTGGCAATCGTCATCTACCGTTTACATCCATTTCATTCGGTCTAATTACCAAACAGCACAGGTAGTGTGATTTTTCAATAGTTTGTTTGATAATTTTTTTCAATAATTAAAATTCACAATAGTTTTATAGGTTTCGAGTTTAGAGATTAAAAAATTGTGTATTTCTGTCAACATGCACAAAGTTCTTTTACAATTACCAACTTTTCTACTGGATTATCGACGTACTGTATGTACGGTATATCTACAAAGTGTTGTATTTACCTGCGGCTTAATGAATATGCTTATATCAACTACACGAAGACTTTGTTCTAATTATTTGATATTAATTATCTTGTTACATTTATAGTACCATATCGTTATATCTACTACAAATACGTATTTGTTATTAGTTTGATTTTATTTGGTTGCGTAACCCCAGTGTCCTAATGACAGTTTACGATCATGATTGGGATTATGTTAAAGGGGGGGGGTGTAAAATAGACCAATGGATTAACAATGACATTAGCTACCACTTAAATTGCACAATTATTTCGCTGACTCATATTGCTACCATTTGAGACCAAACTGGCCTCAGGATCTGTCAATTCATTTTCTGTACTCAGCTGTTAGGATACCATTACTGAGGTCAATATACTTTACATCCAACTAATAATATTAAAACTATTTCAACACCTTTAATTATATTTTTCTACTAGTTGTTGAAAATTATAGTTATGAGTCTGCAGAGGTTGTGTAAAGCTGTCGGCCATATTGGTTTTAATCCCATAAGAACAATTTTATTTTCGAATCGGATAAACCATCACGCGTATCCAAACTAAAGATTTGTTTTTAAACGGATTTTTACAAACAAATTGCACTTGACCAAGAATGAGATGGTTTGTTAGAATTGCTTTGTGGATCCCTAATTAGTTTTATAGAAAAATATTTAGTTTGAAGTTTTTATTTTCACTTATTTTTCGATACAAAGTGTATTTATGAACAATATCAAAATCAAACAAAATGCGCAATATGATAAAGTTTAAAATGACACCTCATACACAACTGTTGGTCCATAAATTAGAAAAAAATATGGATTCGCAAATAACATTGTTCTTATAGGATTAAAACATGGCCAACAGCCTTTGCAGACTCTTAATAAATTGTGCATAATTCAACGTCATCTGCGATAAAAGATGTACTGAAGCACAACCATGCGGGTAGGTGAACTCTGAACTAACAGTCACAACTTGTTGAATTTAAAAATAATGGTTTCCTGTAATCATTTGCATTTAATATCTTATGATTGGTGTGCAAATTGGAGTTTCGGAATAATTTTGTATAGTTTATCACATTTTATATTTATAATCTAATAACATTTTAATTGTAAGAATCAAATTGTATTTTATATTGTAAATCCAAATGTATAATTTACAGCTGTTGCTTGAATGCTTTTGTTACACACTTTTAAACATAAGAAAAATATATTTGCACAGAATTCGGTTCTTTATAAAAAAAATTATATTATGTACAATCTGAAAAATTCTGCTCGTAGTTTATTATATTTATGAAGTGTTCTTTATATATTCCATATCATTGTTATTACAGTATTGCATGTATATAGAGGCAGGAAAATAAACAATCACCAACAGTTAACAAATGTTTAGAAAATGATTATTTCGGCTGTCGATTATTTTTTAATAGTAGATACATAACTGAGAAACCAGAATATAATGGTATTTTTAGCGGAAAAAACTGAAAATTTCGAAAATTTTGAAAAACAAACAAATAAATATTTGTCATGTATAGCAATGTGGGTAATTGCATTTTGCGGAATTTTGTCCCCGAACATGGCAAGGTTTTTGCAATTATTAAGCGTTTTATTACTGGAAACGAGCCAGTTTCAGAAAGGTTATGTAGGGTTTGATTTGGATTAGTTAGGTTATGCTGGGCATGGTTAGGTTTGTTTAGTCTAGATTAGGTTTTGTGAGGTCAGGCTGGTTTTTAGATTAGTTTTTGCTAACATAATCTATAATAAAGCCTAATTTAACATAACCAAAAAATCTAACTTAACCAAACCTCACTTCAAACCTAACCTAACCACACCTAACATAAACTAACCTCACAAGACAAAATTCCACGTAATTTGAGTGTCCACATATTAAGAAAATATATATTTTTCCGTTTTCCTCTAGTTTTCATAATTTTTCCGGCTTTTCTCCTGACAAAAACAAAAACATTTTTGTTTCTTATTTATATATCTAATATGAAAAAATATCAGCAAAAAATCGACAAGGCCCTTTTTCTTTATAAATTTCCTTTAGAATTCAAAGTTTAAATACAAAACAACAATGTACTGATTAATACAAAACAAATAAGTACTGAATTTATGTAAAACAAGAATAAAACAATTCAATAAAAACAAATCCTTCCTTATTTTTGTTCCTTCAATATGACGTCATACTACTCCTGAATGCGTCAATCAGAACTTCCTGATTACATTATTCAATCCCAAGTAGGTTTGTATTCGCTGACATTTACTATTCACTTTGCGATCTCGCTACAGTTTTCTTTCTGATGTTGTCGTATATCCACTCAGGGAGTAAAACATGTGGAATAGTTGGATAGATTAATTGATAAAATATTGTTTTAAACCCATTATTAGCCTTTTATTGGTATAATTATCCATAGTTTGCATTGATAGACTGATCTTTGTGTCAAAGACTAGATCACTTTACCTAATATTTGTTATCAGTTATGTGGTAGATCTTAAACCTTTAGGTAAGGCCACTCTAATAACCATTATCAGGATATACCTTTTATTCAAACATTTAAATTTATACAATAAACAGAAAGTGAAAATTCTCCAAAAAGGTTAAATACAACCTACCTAATCTATGTCAAAATGATATTTTTGGTCAACTTTATACTGGCTTATTTTCTTCCTAATTATCATAAGACAATTAAAATGAAAAAAAAATTTCAAATTATTATGAAAAACTATATTTTCTTTGTTATGTCCATCATTTAAATTGGACGTTAGTTAATTTTAGTTTTACTAGTGTTTAAGGTTGTATTTTATGGCATATGTATATATATATATATATATATATATATATATATATATATTTCTCCAATTGTTTTTAATTACCATTTTAAGGCATTACCTTATTGAACGTAATGCCTTAAAGTGTAACTATAAATAATAGTAAAACTAAAATTAATTAACGTCCTATTTAAATGATGGACATAACAAAGAAAATATAGTTTTTCATAATAATTTGAACATTTTTTGTGTGAATATGTTTAATTAAGTGGGATATTTATTTCATGATACGTTCCAGGTATGTGTATAATCCTTCCTCTCCATAAAGGAGAGAAAGGATTGAAATAAAATATATAAGTTAATGTAAAATTTATTGACCTACAACTGCACGACTTACTGTGAAACTTCCAGAAAAAGTTGCAAATGTACAATAACATATATTTTATTTTCACTAATAATAAAATTTTGGATCAGTAATACAAACAATAGTCTACTAAACTTTTCAAAATGTATTATGGTTCATTAAAAAAAAATCACTATTAATCATTTAATGGTGATTTTCATGTACCAGAATTATTTGGTCAGTGTTTGGTAGATAATATGAAGACTATTTATACTTTAAATTAAGCTTACTTTTAGGCTTAGATAAATGATTTAGAATGAACATTTCAAATGTTTTTATACATGTATGTATAAATTCGTTTATTTCTCTATAATAATTCTACATCTATATTTGACGCATATATTTATTACATAACCATTAATTTACAACTAAAAGAATTACCAATTACTGTCTACTATTGAAGAGTATTGATGATGAAAGTGTAACTCTGGCAGCGAAACTGACAATCAATTGAGCAATCAATTTTCAATTAAATTCCGGAAATTAACGTTCTAGTTTTCTCTTTGACGGTGATAATCGAAAGTTACAAGAAGATTCGAACTGACCGTTGTTCAACAACCGAGAGGAAAATACATTTAATTTCATAAAATAAATATAATTTAGAGTATGATATTATTCAGGGGAATTTCCGATTTCTCTGTAAATAAAATATTCTCATAAACACCACCGTTGTCTAAAAATACTCTTTAGGTAGAATAACTCTTTGTTAAAATCTTGGCCACTTATAATAGTTTTTAGAGCATACGACAGAAATAGGCCATGTTTTAGTAGTCTTTGATTTATTAGGGAAGAGTGGTTTTGAGCTATTAAACTATTAACGGAAGACTAATAAAAATACATACTCTATGTTCTGTAAGATAGTTATCTTGTTCGCAAATGTATAATGTTGCGGCCTATATGATAGTCTATTACGATAACATTTTATTACATTATTTAAACTATTGTTTTCTTTTTTGACGGTAACAGTATTTTTCCAATGTAGTTTCATAATTAACATATTCACGTGTTAGTTTGAATACAGTATAATATAACTATAAACTACTAAATACTACGGTGATAAATTTCGGTAAACCATGTTTACCATCCTCAGACCAGATACATTCACAAAGGTAAGTGTGTTTCTATCCTTTTCCTTCATGAATCCCTCGGTCTGAAGATGGTTAACGTGATGTACCGAAAATAATCATCATAATATTTGTATATATTGTACTTTTAAATTTTAATAAATTACGTTGTGTAACGTTCATTTGCGTTTCATTACAATGTATAAATTAATTTAATTAAATCAATATGTTGTATTATTTAATAATAATTTTATTCCTGCACTCTCTATAAATGCTAAATAGAATACGGTTAATTGCTATTCAATTTCCAAGTTAATATTTAAAATCTCATTTATTAAACAACAGACTTTTGATGAGATGTAATACTCATACCATAATGCTAGATGAACTCTTTAACGATTTTGGTTTAATGAATTTTGTGAATGCACAAATCATTAAATATTGATATCAATATTCAATCATGTTTATTTATTTGTATTTATTACAATATGCAAATGTATGTTCACCTATCTCTCTATTCTCTTCCTGATTCCTAACAAACTTCTTTTTGTAATATTAATCAATTACTTCTTCATAAATGTCCATTACTTGTTGAGATATAATTCAGTTAACCAAAAATCTATTGAAGAGCGTTTGTAGTATTTTGTAGTACAAATAATATTCATGAAAAAAATTGGAATCTTCCTTTAGTAAAAAGGCGTATTTTCTTTGTTGTAATTTGTCAATATCATCCATTTTTCAGGTTTTATATTATTTATAACCAATCGATCAAAGAGAAAGTGTCAAAATAAGTAATATGATGATTACGATTAGGTTGTATTAACTTAATGTTATTTTAGTGTATGAGTTAGAATAGTATGATGGAATATCTTAAAATGGAGTACTCTTAGAAAAGCGAAGTGTTGCAAAATCCACACTCTAATTTTACGGACTAAAGTGTTGCGCAAATCTGGATTCTAGATCTTGCGTGGTCCATTCTGTGTGTTGTTTGTGTTACCACTGTCGTGTTACTGAAGTGTGAACTGATGAAGAAAAAATACGTATGAAAACAACATATGAAAAATTGTGTGATGTATTCGCACACACCCACACGCACCTACATACTAAATACTGTACGATATATACACGTATATATCCGGTCACACTCAAACCAATGGATATATGTGATTGCATGTGATACTGAAATACAGTACAATAAGTGATACAATCAAATGAATATTTCTTTTATTATCAAACATATTAAAATTCATTTTAATAATATGAACTTTACCTCCACCATCATTCCTCTCCTCAAGCCACAACTCAAGTTGTTGAAGGTTGTTTACATAAAATCTTGCTATATGATTAATTGAACTGCGGTTTTGGAGGATTATTTAGATCTTTTCCCACCACAACTTTTATTTCTTTACGTTAATTCACTAACACTTCCCAAATATTTCATTGCTGTAAAAACTGTTCCCTTATCATTTCTACGTCACCAGTGGTGTTCTTTATCCGCTAGAAATCCGATATCGCTGGCCTTACTTATCACCCACCCACCCACTCATACACGTACAGTGATATTGTCCCACTGGCCCACCCATACACGTACAGTGGCCACTGTACGTGTTTGGGTGAGCGGATGGGTCAATACCACTGTATGTGTATGAGTGGGCGGGTGGATCAATACCACTGTACGTGCATGGGTGGGTGGGTGGATCAATACCACTGTACGTGCATGGGTGTGCGGGTGGGTCAATACCACTGTACGTGTATGGGTGAATGGGTGGGTCAATACCACTGTAAGTGTATGAGTGGGTGGATGGATCAATACCACTGTACGTGTATGAGTGGGTGGGTGGATCAATACCACTTTACGTGTATGGGTGGACATAGCGGTAGCGATAGCTTTCCAAGAACTTACACCAGGGAGCGCTTTTGGCGCTAGGTTAGTTATTGAATTTACAAGTTTGTGATCAACTTTAGTAGCCACCTAACGTAACCTGACCTAATCTGACCATAATTGCAATAAAAAAATACGAATTAAAGGGGAAAATAGTGCTAGTAATTAAACGGTAAAGGTCCAATTATTTGTTCATACTTTTATTTAATTAAAATAAGTATTTCGTCTAAACATTCCTTGGAAGGGAGAAAGGTTTTGCCAGTTACCTGGTACCATTTATTTATCTAGCTACGTTAACTAAATTCCCACACAGCTAAATGGTAAATTAAAGTTAAAGATCGTGTTATTTTACCAGGCGAAGTTAGGGCTAAGTAGCCCTCTAACACTCTGTGACTTCTGAACCATAGAAGCGGTTGGGCAAAACTCTTAATGGTCATATCGGGAATCGAACCCGGACCATCTGCGTGGCAATTCAACGCCTTAGCCCCTTATCTACGGCCGCTCCAAATATTGGGAGTAGAGTTGATAATATAGTATAATGTTCATGAGTTATTTAGTTTTTACTTAACATGTTAAATCCCGAGACTTGCACACCAGTGCTGACTGCAGTTTTTGTAACTGGAGACCGAATTGTAACTGGAGCAACGAGTTAAAACGAACTAATTAACTTCTTAGCCTAATTACACGTCAAATCAAACATTTACGTACTTATCTGGATAAATATAAAACATCATGGGAATTTCGTTACAAATCCAACCACTTCACTATGTATAAATCATATTTTCATATCTATGAAAACATTATAATTTAATTACTTACTTCTATTAGAAAACCACTAGTTTTCTGCTCGGGCATCAAAACATGTGAGTCTTCTATTTGGAATTAATTTAAACTGCATCGGTGTCGCTTGGATTGTACATGAACCCCATGTACGTTAACAATACAAAGACGACTAGAGACATAGAAATACGATATTTATTGTGCACGAGATAATCTGTTTTGGTTAAAACTAGGCCAATTCAAATAATAAATACAATTTAGTTTCTTTATGAAATGCTATTTTGGTGGCTTTTAAAATAAGCTATAGGACTAATATAAGCTATAATTTATTGAACGTTTGATAGTTTAAAACAGTTCAAGAATTACGATTTTTTTGTTGTAAAAGAAACAACCTGAAGAAATATCATAACATTAATGTTATGGATTGCCAAGCGTACTGCTATTAACCAATCCTCTCCCGTAGTTATGCGTTTACATAACATCTCTTCACTCAACCCTCCCCCCCGCCCTATAAACTCCCTCCCACCACACAACTGAGAAATATTTGAAATACTCATAAAGTTTTCTTCCGGGACAGGAACGTCCATTTTACTTCATATTTCCTAAATAGCCAACTTTGACATTAACTGTACTACAATGTATTTGAACTTTAATACACGTTGTAAAGTAAATAATAACAAATTGTCTAGTTTTGAATGATTTCAAACCTAACTTTAACCCCCCCCCCCAATTAGACATTTTGCAGTAGTTATTGGTTTCATATTTTTCATTCGCATTCCAGGTGTTAAATCAAAAATATAACACAGATAATGGCGCTAAATTATAAGGACTTGAAGTAAAATAATAATTATTGTAAATTGTTGTAATTGGTTTTAGTAGTTATTGACCACATTAATTAAAGTGTAGTGTTATAATAAAAACAGGTAATATATTTGCGTGTTTACTATACTGTACTTCTAATGTTTATATTTAGGCTGTTTAGAATGAAGTTTGAGGGGGTTAATATTTTTAATCCTCCTAAATCAGCAATGGCAAACAGTCAATTACAAACTGATAAACTCCAATGTAGAATTAAAACTAGAAAAATAACAAATCAATTGAAAAATATTTTCTGGTGGTATTATATATTTTAATTTGAAATGTACATGTCAATCAATAAAAAAACTCACTAATTATTTTGTCACTAGTTCCAAAACGTAAAAGCTCAGCTAAACTGAAAAATCCGTTCACGACGTGGCCAGAATAACTAGAGCAATTAATTACAGTGATAAAACCCCGCTTTAGCTTTACGTGGCTTACCTACACTGAAACTGTTTCTTTTTGTAAGAGTGCCCATTTCACAGTGTCATTCAAGCAAACAATTTATCCTGTTAAACAATATTAGGATTAAGTAACTTCAAAGAACGTATTCATTATCAAGTACATAAACACATAATACGCCCTTTCTAAATATAACTTTACGGTCGGTTGGCTCAACGAGTTTAACCAATCCAATCTCATTGGTCCCAGTTCTTCCCTACTACCGTATCCAATTACCAAACAAATATTTCCATTCCCTTCAATCACATATTAAAACAGATAATCTTGATTAAAGACTTTTCATACGTTTCATAAATATTTACCATTTATATTTATAGGTTATAGACTTAGTTTTAGGTAATTGAAACGTTTAACTAGTATGTTTCTAGTTATAAAGTATGCATTTTACATTCGAACGTTTATAATTTAAATGCTTTATTTTAAAAGGTTCCATCTCCTGAGTACAGAACATTTTGGAATATACATAGTACTATATTTAGGTATTTTTTATAAATTGTACTGTACACATGTCTATACAAACTATTACGTAAAATCCTCCACTGGAGAGTCCTTACGTAATAGACGTACGTCCTTACGTCCTTCCATATTTTAATAATAGTTTAGGTTTCACACAATGACAATTAAATTCTTAAAAAATATATTTTATTTGATTTTTACGGCAAAACACCTTTATACGTACATGTGATAGTGGCTGATTAAAATTAAAAGATAAATTTCAGACAAACAAAACAAAATATTTATTTATAAAGGTAGAATAAATAATAATAAGGTTTTTTAACATTAGGAAATAAACATAAGATGTGTTAAACAAACATTTTATTTTGATCTTTAAATTGAATTTGTATTACTCAAAATATGATTAAATTTTTAAATGACCAAAAATCCTCATTGCCAACAAATAATTTGTTGGTATTTAGCTAATCAGATTGTATTTTATTTTCTGTCGTCAAACTAGGGGTTATTATATATGTTTTATATAAAAAGTCTTCTGTTTATGATTTATTTATGTTTCTTCTATGTATGGGTAGAATAGAATATTTCTTTATTTGTAAAAATTATATTTACAAAAAGGCGAAGTTAGGGCCTAATAGCCCATTCTTACACTTACACAGTCTACTAAAACAAATAATTATATTTTGTAGTATAAACTTTATAAAAGCATAAAGTTGTACAAACTTAAAATCTATTTTAACACACACTCACACAATTTTTCCCCCGCCCTCCTATCTGGCAGCCAGGCCCGTGACTAAGGATAAGCCATCCGCTCCATATAATATCGATTTAATGACGCCACAAACCGGGGTTGGCTGGAAAAGGAAATGATGTTGACAGGAAGGGAATGCCAAAGACGGCAAGCAATGGGTAGATGGGTCGGCCAACACTACTAGCTGGTTACACCTCTGCCCGTGTCCTCGGTAATGTACCATGACATTACGTCAGTATGAGATGGTGATTACATTAATACATTCATGTCAAAATATTCGATAATTTACCTCAGGTCATTCAATTTTGAAGGTGAGTAACCTTTCCAATGTAACTTAAAACACTGGGGAAATTACGTTAAAAACGCATTTCCGCTTATTTATCAAAAACTACTGGAGGTATCAAAAAGAGTAAATACAAACTTTGTTCGTCTTAATGAGACCTTCAAAATTACGTACATGTGCAAAATTAACAGTGATGCATGCTGCTATTAGAACTGTTTGACTTATGAGAATTTTGAATGAAAAATTCTGATTTTGTGGCCAACATCAAAACAAGCTTAAATGTATTCATGTGGCATATCAGAATGAAGCTGATTGGTTTTTTAGTTAGAATTTGAAATTGGGATAGACATAACTCAAATGGTAAGATATTAGAGGGTATTCAGTAAATGTCAAATTTTCCACAAAAACGTCCGTCATTTCGAAACAAATTAAAATAAGTGGATAAGAACCGTTTGGGCTATCATTACTCTTTCCATATCGAAAGCCTGGATTGAAGTTAAAGGGCAGATGCCTCCGCATTTATGTTATTCCGTCTCTCCAGGTATAGACATACAGTAGTTTCCTAAACTGGCACTGTACTACAGCGAAATGAGTTGACTCTGTTGTAAAACTATCTCAATTTTCTGAGGTAACTAATCAGTGTCCACTTTCATTAGAAGTGGATGAACTTAACGTCAATTATTTAATGTTTCACTATATTTAGCTACTGAATATAGGTTGATAAGGACACAACCCAAATCATATTTGAATAAAATACACTTTCTAAAATCCAACTAATGAGAAAATCTGTTCGGCTTTACTATTATGAAATTTAGTACCACTAAAAACTTAAATTGTTCTATCAGTTCATGAATATTTACAAATAAAATATTTCTATAAATAATTACTAATTCTGAACAGTCATTTTTTAGATGTTGCAGATCCCACTTTAGTTACTATTATATAATGTATATGGCAAAGGATTCCATCATCTTTCTATCACTGAGTACCAACAACTGAATCGGACAATGTACGGTAGCTGGCCGCTTATCCCGACAGGCAGCAATTATCAATGAGTGTTATTAGTTATATACATACTCAGACCGTACCATTGTATTTACAAAATTACGTTGTTTCATGTGATTTATTTTGTTTTCACTTCCTCCGACAAAGCTGTTAGTAGAGTATCAGCTCTATTTTAAAATACATTTTGTTTATTGGCTTCAAATTTGCGTGGCTTAGTGACTACGTATTTTGGAGAACAATAAAACACATACATCCATATAATATACATAACGTAATTTAAAGATTTTAATTTGATTATACTTTTGAAAACGTAGCTCTTCCACTTTTTCAGAACAATAACTTTCAATTTGGTTTAACTTTTTCTCACCGAATTTGTCAACTTTTGTGGTTCAACTCAAACTAAGTGTGTGCTATATTTAACTCAATACCACTGTACGTGTATTGTACGTGGGTGGATCAATACCTCTGTACGTGTATGAGTTGATGGATGGGTCAATACCTCTGTACGTGTATGAGTTGGTGGGTGGGTCCCCATACTTCAGTACAAGTTCGTACGTGACAAGAATATACATGTACAATAAAAACCTCTTGTGACCCAATAGGGCCTGATGGTGAAAAAGGACCTTATAGAATTGTATACCCAACTTGCATTATTAAGTGCACTACAATTTGAAAAAAAAACAACTTTTTAGAAGCGTAAGAACTAGGGCTTTTTTAACCAAGAATACTACGCCAAGTTAAAAGAATAATGTTTAATAACAATTCCAAATTGATTCTCCTATCCCAAAAAATCAATAAGGAAACTAAATTATTTTGGTCAAAACTAAGCCTCCACAATCGTGAATTTTAAAGGAAGTCGGCAAACCTTTTCTCAACACCCCGCCTCCTACATCAGGCACCCCACTCAGGAACACTCAAAAACACTCCAACTAAACTTTCCTACCAGGAACAGAATTGTTCCTTTTTTTTCTTTATATTTATGGAGTAACCAAGATCCAAGAACATATAAAGGAAGGTTTAGCTTACGTATTTTATATGTATAGTATAGTTTCAAGTACATATCAATAATTTTAACGCATTATGAATTGTTAAAAGACACATAATATTTGGAAAGAACGTCTTCTTAGTAAATAGTATTTATATTTATATACAAATTCAGGGTTTAATTATAATAAAAAATGTCATATAAGTAACTTCTGGTCCTTAAGTATAAAACATTTATTATCTATTTTATTTGCCTACATGTACTGTACTTGATTATATTGCCCTCTCTAGTTAGCAGCCGTAATTAACTGATAGTAAATAAGGTGTAATATTATATTTAATATAGTTAATATTGTGTTTAATTAGTTAATAATATTTATTGTACATCTATAATTTATGTTTTGAATCAATTTACTATTTTAATCATTTCCATTTAGTACTTTTATACAAATACTGTAAATTTAAAACTTCCAACGTAGGACATTCATAGTCACTGAGGCTAAAATTGAACAACACATGATCTTATAAATATTTTCTGATTTCATATATATGAACTGATACATCCGTAATAAAATTGGTCCCCACTATCATTTGTTGAGCTCCCGAGAAAATTTCTTTCTTATATTCATCTATAAGCTTAAGAATTTAAAAGCTTATTTCTTATATTCGATGGAAAAATATCAGAAATGTGCCAAATTACCAAAAAGGCCCAACGGGTCTTTATAAATACCGTATTTTCATTAATGCATAAAACTGGTGTTAATGTTTTTAATATTTATGCTGGTGTGAACATCATGTTTTTTAGTGTAAATGTAAAACCTTTTGATTTTTAATATTATGGACAAAATGTGTGAAAAACAAAAATAAAACAAATGTTTGTCTGCTCAATAGTTTTTTAAAGTTTAACAGTACATTCGACCTAATAAATTTAACGTAATCATGACCGAGCGCAGCGAGTGATACATAGTAAATATTGTATTTCTTGGGCTGAAGCCCGAGATGACATAAGCGTAGCGACTGCACAACGCGTGCAGGAGTGTTCCATTATCATTGATTTAGTTATGTTTGTCAATCTTTAATTGACAAACAATTAACAACTTAAAACATTAACAAAAAAAACTAACAAAAAAAAACAATAGTTAATCTTTGTCAATTATTTATCTACAGGAACTGTTAGAACTGACAAATCAATGCATATGGTTAGAATAGCTGGATCTAGAACACGTTTATGTCAGTGTACCTTTGAGTGGCTCACCGTGGATTTAAAATATTACTATTTATTTCAGTATTAAACTAACTAAAAAAATTGGGCCCTTTGCAAGAAAAAGATTTTAACGTAGTCTTATACCGTTTTAATTAACAATAGTAAACAGATTTAATATGAAAGAAAATTATTACGAATTAAACTCTTTCAAAATACCTTGCTGATTGGTTGGTTTGAAGGATTAAGTCAAACCGATTTTACGAAATCATTTATTGAGTATATTTTATTAAAACTTGTACATACGAGGGTAATTTGATTAATAAATAATAACATATTTAAATCCGCCCTTTTTATAAGAGAGTAAATCATCCCTCCTAACACTTTATCTATTTCAAAATGTAATATTACTCAATTTTAATACTTTTTTATTGAATTACTATTTTGTATGTAAGAAATGAGTGAACATTGCATCTATTGTGTTTCATTATCTAAATAGTTATTTAGGATAGTTATAATTGTAAAGTATTTTAATTTGAAAAAGCTGGTATCGTTTAAAGTTTTAACTAATAATACTTGTTATAGACATTTCAGATTTAACTTTTATTGAAAATAAATACCCTGTGAAGAATAACGTGTACTCACACACTCTGGGGCTTATAACTAATCCACGTTATTTTCGACCGACAAAACATTTTATAACAGCACTGAGGTTTCTCAAGTAGTATTTGAACTAATGATCCATAAATGTATTGAAATTCAGGTTAACACTGAAAACTAAAAATAAAGTTCTACTATTCTTTATCTTCTTCTTGAACTATGTCAAGTGGTCCATTTTTCGCCTTTTTTATTTTACCCAAGTGTAGTGTGTATCTAGAAAGGTCTGTAAACTGTAACGTAACGATGTCATGTTAAATTAATTTTATAAAAACATAACTACTATAACAAATGTAAAAAAAGTCGTGTTGGATCGGCATGTTTACTGTAATTGACAGGTTTTTGTGATCTTGTAGCGTTGCGTGAATTACAGTACAATGATCCATAGAAGAAGGTTCGAACACGGTAAAAATGTATCTATGTTATATATATATATGAATATATATATATATATATTATATATATATATATATATATATATATATGAAGCCCCTAAAGGCAAAGTGGACTAACCCACAAATTTTCAGTTTTGAGATTGGTATACCTGCTGGTGAAGAAAAATCAGCTCTATCTAATGGTAAAACAAGCTAAGCTCTATCAGCTGTATTTTTTTCTAGAACAAAAAAATGTTTAGTCCAAAATGCATTATCACACATCTTCTTCTAGGCAGAATGGACTAACCCACAAAATTAAGTACAAATTTGGACTATCCCCCATTAGAACAATGTTAATCCAAATGTCATTTTGTTGTAAAGTCAAAATGGACTAAACTGTGACATGCCTTTTATTTTTTTGCTCTATTCTCCTTTATACTCTATATAGGTCTTACATAGTTAGGTGTAAAGTTAAAATGGACTAACCCACAATGGACATGGAAGCAAAACGGACTACTCAATTTTGGAAGCCATTTTGGAAATGAAATATTGTGTTTTTTAAAATAATTTACCAAACAGTATAATTCTATGGGTTTAATATGTCAGATTACAAAAAATCACAATCCAGATCAACTTCTGACCTAAGATATGATTTTTTAACTTTAGCACAAATCTCAAAACTTACTTTTTGGGGTTAGTCCACTTTGTCTTTAGGGGCTTCATATATTATAAGAAAATATATGTTTCTACCTTTCTATTTTAGCGTTTGTAAGTATATATGTAAAACAAATTCATCCAACAAACATTTAATCAATGTTATTGCTAATTAAAATTAGTTTTAGTTCTAAAACATTGTTATATAGTATAGAACCATATAAAGTCAGGGAACCGTACAATGTTGGAGCGTTATTGGCTCATATGATGTCAATACAAATTGTAATTCTCATCTGAGAATAACAATAAAAAGCTATGTAGTTAAACAATTAACAATATTTAGACGTACCTTTCAACAGTTCAAAATGAGGTGAAGAAGTTTTATTTTCTCACGACTTGTTCCGATATAAATATATCAAGTTCAATATATCAATATTCAAGTGAATACAAGAAACATTTTGATAACTTTAAATAAACTGAACACAAAAAAAACATGAATAAAAATTTAAAATATAGAAATTTAAAAGAACAACCAAAAATATTATTTTCGGCCAAAACAGAATCAAAAAGTGATGCGTTCAAAGAAAGTTGGCAATCCTTCACTCAACCTCACCCCCTTCCCACCCGTAACAGCCCTCCTGCATCATACAACCTACTCAGGAACACTAAGAAATACTTCATAAAAACTTTCCTTCCAGGACCTTTGTTCCTTTTTAATTCTATTTCCATACTCACATTTTTTTAATCAAATGTGAGATAAGTATACGCAAATGAATTAGCCTACATCAAAGTATATTTTATGATAGAAATGCAATACCAACATAAACTTATTACGTACTAACAAATTAACATCGTTCAAAAACATCAAAATTTTGTTTATAGGGAGATACAAAACTTCAAGTAATTAATATTCTAACAACGAGTGCTCTTTAGTTTATTATATGCTTTTCTAAAAATATTTTCTAACAGACTATTAATTAATTTTGTGATTGTATACGCTAGTTAATTATAGTGATAAATAACGTTTAGCGTAACAGTTTAACATTTTAGGTTTTATTTATTACTGTATTAATAAAAAATCGAGACACCCAGTAGTTGTGCATGTCAATTGCTGACATCGTTCTGAATAATTCAGTACTGCCAAGCAAATATAGTTCGAGAACACCCCCTCCCCCCCCCCGTGAGTAGTGGCTTGTAGAATATCCAAATTGTGACTCCATAAGATGGGACTATAAAATGCACAAAATATTTACTTTAATTATCTTTTGTGCTAACCATACATTTTGAAAATTATATGTGTTTTCAAACTAGAATAATAATATGTATTTTCTTCGTTTTAATAAACCGTAAATGTACTAAAACTTAAAAAAAGTTGTAATCAATATTTAAAATTCATTTTAGTCTCATTATTGCGTTATTTCAAATTGTTAAATTTTATAACAGTACCTAAATTACACAAAAACTCATATAATCAGTTGAATTGACTACGAATAAATATTAAATTTGAAGACTATGTGACAATTGAAGTCAATTGTTGGATATTCCCCAACACTGTTGGCAGGCCTAACTGATTGAATCAGTTCAATTTCGTTGAAAACATTTCAGTTTTTACTTTAAATGAAACTATTCTGCTATCTAGTATACAGTTATTTATACCCAGATAGTATGATTAAACTATAGTTTATTTACTATTACAATTTTAATCTGGCAATATAATAAAAGAATAAATAATTGTATACATAATGTTACAATAATATTACTATCAAACAACTTTATAATTTGGTGTGTGCTACCAAATTATGGTTTGGAAATTGGAAAAGTAAAGATAAGCAACGTGTTTTAACACTTAAATAACATTAGATACATACTTATCAAACTTACAAAAGTATTTTATTTTAGTTTGCAATGATTAAGTATCTATGAGAGAGCCGGTACCGAGTGGTCTAAGGCGTCAAGACTTTGTACCTGAGTTTAGAGATAGCGCAGGTTCAAATCCTAGCCTTGGCCGTTAGTTTTTATCAGAAATATTGACCTTGTCCTGTACATCGATGTATAAAATACTGGATCGCCGCTGTGTGGAGGGCCAGCGGTCCGTCACCAAGTGGCTTCTCCCACCACGTATTTATATTTTATGTGTCTAATTAATCTTCAATAGATTATCAAAAACAATTTATATGAACACGTTTGAAATAGACAAAGTAATATCATTGGATGTTATAATGATGATGCGTAACAACGCAGTGAGTGAGATAGGTAGGTAATGTGAGTGAGATAGGCAGGTAATGTGAGTGAGATAGGTAGGTAATGTGAGTGAGATAGGTAGGTAATGTGAGTGAGATAGGTAGGTAATGTGAGTGAGATACAGGTAATAAATTTAATATTGTTATTTTACTTTACACAGTTACTTTACTACAAATATTAGTAGGTAGTCAAAAGTCACAAGCCCAAGCCGAAGGACGAGGTGTAACGAGCATAGCCAGTGACGGGGTTGGCACGCGTAGCGTGCAGGGGTGTCCCCTCGTTTAAGGATAATAATTTAATGTATATTCATTAACTAAGCCATGGTACAGAGATTGATGTTACTGTACAACTGGGGACATATTACCAGATGGGGAGGGATGGAAGGGGAGGGTGTGCGTTACACCATTGTAACGTGAGTTGTAATCTATATTCATGATCCTTCAGAGACCTTCCTACCTGCTAATACACTAGTTAAACATTAGTGAAACGAAATACCATAAACTGCATGGATTACCCATAGTCTTTCGTTGTGAAGCAGGTGGATTTACTATTTTATATGTTTTGAATTTAAATTCTTGATCAGTTGTATTCTTTGAGCACTGTTATACTAAATAATTTTGTTTATTTACAGTTTATTGCTGAAATGTAGGGTTTTGCTGAAATATATGTATGGGGAGGGGGGTGTTTATGAATTGTAAATGAGTGTGATGATTGTAGATGGTTCATTATACCTATTGATTTAAATTAAAGCTGACTGATCCTCACGAATATCACGGAAGCAATAGTCCAATATCGTAATCAAGGGACTTAAAGCTTAGCGTGGAATCCGAACAACGTAACTGTTTATTTAAGAACCTAAATACCATTGAACGTGTAAGGGCGGATGAGTGGGACATTACAACTTTATTGAGATTTGAATTTCAGCCTGGAAAGGAAGATTTTATCAATAATATTCACCTTTTACTATACTGGATCTCGCCCTTACTCTGACTGAAAAATAGTATATTCCTCGCACTGATAGTCTATGAGGAATGGGCAGTGTAAGGTTAAAAATGACCTAGTTGGGGAGTGTTTAGCTTCGTTCTTAGTTAAAAACTGAGGAAAATTCAAAGATGAAACTTAAAATATATTGATCAACATGTTATATATTATATGTATGTATATAGGGTGTCCCTAAACTACGTTCACTAACTTATGTATTTCGTATCTTCGGTCCGAATAGGGTGAAAATTCTATATGAAATGAAATACGTCTTTATTTAACCAGGGGAAGTTGGGACTAAAAAGTCCCTTCTTCCACTTAACCTCTGTTCTATATGTCTATATGTCCTATAAGTTCTCCATCTGTATTTTGTTTATGTATTTTAAAGACATGTTAAGAATCAGTGATGTATAAAATGTTCAACTTGGTATAGTGGTTAATAATATCATGCACTTTTACGATGCGATATCATACAAGATTAAAAAATGAAAAGTTTGGTTGATATCGTTAAAGGCTTGGTTGATATCATTAAAGGATTGGTTGCATATGAAATACAAAATTATCAAAATTTTAACGATTGAATCACAAATCCAACGTGTGTAGAATACGTGTTCGTCAAAGTCCAGCCGTAATAATTAACGAAGCTACGCGCATTAGATGATTGCTAGTGATTCTAGTGAATAGCGTCCTCAATAAAGCTCGGCATACCTTTCGTTTTAATACAACATGTAGTACGCGTGAGCAAAATATACATTTATCACCATATAAAAATATCTTTTTGTATTTTACACATTTTGTTGAATATACTAATTTGGAACTATTAGTATATAAATACTTCATATTCTCATATATTTTACATTACTAAAATAATATCAAGGCTAAAATAATTAAATAAATAAACAGTTTATTAGTTATGCTACTTCACAGAAAAGCCAATTAGAAATTAGCACTAAGTTTTAGACATCAAAATGACTTGTTAGAATCTTATCAATACAATCACAGACCGACACAACATTATTTCATAAATGACAAAATGAATCATAAAATAATAATAATAAAAAAGAACGGTAACAATAGTGACTAATAACCATAATTAATGAACAATGAAAATATTAGTGATAACTTGTTCAAGGTCAATCAATAAATACCTTTAATATCTCTAAAGAAACTTCTATAAACACACAATCTCTCGTAGTTGAATTACAGTTTGGTTAAATAAACCTAATAATGAGCTGTCAAAAACCGAACCAAAATTTGGTATTAACCTAAATAACGACAGTAAATAATCCAAGCGAACTGTCCTAAGTGAACCAAAAATCCAATTGACTCCAATTGCTCCCAATCTGATTGATTAGAATGTATGTCCCGAGTGCCTTGAAATGAGTTTCACGCCAGCGGATTCATTGTTATGATTAAAAGCACTAAGGTCAGTTATGGCGAAAGTAGTATTACAGTTTGAGTATAATAAATTGAATAACTATAATTAAGTACCCTTTTATTCATTTTTTATAAAAATACATGACCGGTTTCGACTCTTAGGCCATCTTAAGAGTGTAAATAATATAACCTATAATAAATAAACAATCATAAAAATAAAATGGATGAAAATAAAATAACATATGATTAATTTTGATAATTGTTCATTTCTTATAAGTTATATTATTTACACTCTGAAGATGGCCTAAGAGCCGAAACTGGTCATGTATTATGATAAAATATGAATAAAAGGGTGCTTAATTAAATTATTATTCAATTTATTAAACTAGTAGCTCTAACTCGTGAACCAACTTATACATTTAAAATGGCTAGTTTGAATTGCATTTTTTTAAATCTGTAATATTTAGTACATCAATGAATCAAAAGATGACTAGATACAATTATTTTATGGAAATATTTAGTAATTACAGTATGCTGTTCTCTAAATATCATTTCGTTATATAAAGAATGTAACCTCTGAACTTTATAACTCAAAATACCATACATTGAGGTCTTACTTGACTTAAAGCGTGTTATTTTATGACCATTTTAAAAGTATTTTTTCAATATTAAATTTTTAAATTAATCAGAGATAACTTTCAAATTAACGTCAATTGAAATAAATAACGAATGAGTTTTATTGATTAATCATCCAGTATAATAGTTACTAATGAAAGAATTGGAGTATTTACTGTCTTAAATTAATTCTTTTTAATACAAATGTTAGCAGAGCAGGATGTTAGGCAAAGGATAGATTTAACTAAAGCCTTAAATGGAGGATCGCTATTACGAGTACAAATGAGAAGTGACAGCGGTGTCAGGCCCCTGTAAACCTCGACTGAAACACAGTTTGACTGCCATGGCTTACGATCGTTTGGACTTCATTATCTGAACATACGACATATGTTACGTTCGTAAATATAAAGTGGCGACAGAAATTAATTACAAATTGTGAGTTTTGGCGGCCATCCAATTTCTCAATGCACACGAACTTTGGCGTACAGTTGAGAAGATAAGCTGGAACAATAAACTCGTTGAAATGGTTTTTAATAGAAAAGGAAATATACAGACTACGTTATGGTAATATTTGTTTAAACGTAAGATTGTCATACAGTAATACAATACTACATACAAGTAAAAAGTAAGGTATCGAAACAAATATTAACCATAAACAAATTGCTTTGACAGTTTGGTACTTGAGCGATGCACAGTGCACATAATAATATTATTATGGACACATTTCTAATATCCTCATTGTGCAAAACTAATCGTATTTAACATAACACAATTTTAAAAAACACACAAAAAATTAACGGAATAGTTTAAAACTAATCTGAGAGTGAATATTCATAAAAACAATATATCCCAATTAACACACTATATTTTATTGAGAACCACAAAAAGCTTCTTTGTATCTTTTAACGTACTGACGTATATAAAATGTATCAGTGAAAGTTCTCAATCAATTTTGTCAATCAATCAATTTCTCAATCAATCCATTGTTAATGCAATTCATCAATGTGATTGACTGTTTTTTGTCTTGTTTTGCTTTTCTTTTGTTTTTATACGCGTTTTATCATGTAAAAAGCAACAATCGTCAAACCCAAATTAGTTGATTAAATTTCTTAAACCATTTAGAGTGCATTTGTCATTCTTATTTTAATGGATGTTTTCCAAAAAAAGGTTTTACTGTTGAAAACTCAAATAAAAACATTGGTGCGTCAATTTTCATTACCATAAAATTTCCAATCTTTTCAACGAATCAACTGTGATTTTTTTCATTAATGTTCATTACACTTTAATATACAACTAAGACATATTAGCATACGTCGGAAATGAGCATGTATAGTTAAATTTTTTTATTGGTATTTCAAGATTACTTGAAGAAAGTAATTTTGAGACCTTTTCCGTTAATTCACTGCCACTACTTTGGATATGTTAGGTTTGGTTAGGTTGTATTAGGTTTGGTTAGGTTATGTTAGGTTTGGTTAGGTTGTATTAGGTTTGGTTAGGTTATGTTAGGTTTGGTCAACTATGAACCAATAGCTTAAAGGTGACTTCCGAACCACCACCAGGGACCAGGCAGATGGGCTAGGTGAAAGGATAGGATTCCTCACCGGTCACCCATGCAAGGAACAGCTGCGCTCGATGTTGCTCAACACCGTTATTTTACGATAAAGTTAAGCCCTCATGTCAAGGCCACAGACAAGCCAGAGCATTTACTCAGTTGGGATCATCACTTACAGTGATTTGGTTTGTAATATTGAAAATGTCACCGGTACTCTGATATATTGATTGCTGACTCTATTATAAATTCCTATTGATAAATTTAATATATTTGCGAAGTACATTTAAATCCCAAAAAATAGAGCCCATAATATAAAAATAGTTCGATGGTCAAAATGAGTGTTTTGATATACTAACAGTGTTTAATTCAACACGGTAACCTATGTTGGGGTTTAATGTGTTGGGGCAGTGACATTATAAATTGTATAAGGCTGTTGTGACAGCTCAGTATGTCCGAGTAGCCATGATCGCGTGTGACGTGTAAGAGGTTAACATTGTCTCAGATTTGATATGACGGGCCACTTAAATTAGTATATGAAGCGGCCTTAAGGAGGAAGCAAGATTTTGTAGGATTAAAAGGATCAACATGACACTGGAGCTGTTTACATTATGAACGTTACATTTATAGCACTACCGTGGGAGATGCTCTGGTATGCTCTCCCAGTACAAGCTAGGATGTCATATTCTTGCATTTATTTTGTAGTGAAAACATATTATGTAACATAAAATGTCAATGTATTTAAATATATTTTGGTCAAAGTCAGTTTTAAAAATATAATCACGGATATCCAAATGCCTAAGAAAAACTTATTAATATTTATAAATAACAGAATACATTTATTTAACAAATATACATTACATTGGCTCTGCTAAGTTCTATAATACCTGTCAGCGGGGATCATAATTAATTAAACGTCAGGTATCCTTCATGTATATTCATATATTGGTTCCGAGTATTTTAACCTCCAATATTTTAAGGAAACCAATACTAGTTTAAGGGTCATATAAGATGACAAAATAACTTCTTCAGTCCAGAATTTTCTGAAACTATTGATCAAAATACTTAGTAATACTTTCTTACTACACGTATTTCGTAATTATGCATCGGGTGGACAAATATTTTCGTCAATTACCTACTATTTTATGGCGTCATCAAAATCACTTTCATGAATGAATCAAACCAAACATTTCAAATCTTTCTTTGCATAAAAGAGGGCTTCCAGCAAATAATTGCTTTCACTCATGATATGGAAGGTAAGTCTTCGAGTGAGAACTTTTAATTAGCTTAGGCAAAGGATGACGAGCTCGACGCGTCATTTACCTCGTATTGTTACAAACTGAGGAAAATTAGTTCTCTTATGGGTAAATGTGCGTTTATTCACATCAACCTTTGCCAGTGCGTTGGTTACTAAATGACTCTTTGCACGATGAAAGTCGACAGGAAATTTTTTTTTTCTTTTATTGTAATATATTTCAAAAATATTCAATTTTGGTGTTACAAGTGTCCATAGTAAGCAGTAACCAAGTGAATGCTGTTTTCTTTTATAAAAAAAGATTGACTGTTTATTTATTTATTTCCAACGGTTACACCATTTTGTTAAAACAATATCAATATCAAGATGGCAAAAATAAGCTATTATAGAGTATACAAAAATACACATACAAGAATATATATCTTCCATTGTGCTTGTATGGGTGGGTGGGTGGGTCAGTACCACAGTACATGTATGGTATTTGTTGTCTTCAATGCAACTGTACGTGTATGGGCGGATGGGTGGGTCAATGCCACTGTACGTGTATAGGTGGGTCAATGCCACTGTACGTGTATGGGCGGGTGGGTGGGTCAATGCCTCGGTACGTGTATGGGCGTCAATAAATAATAAATAAATGTCAATCTATGTGTCTGCTGGGAGGATGGGTGGGTAAATGTCAATCTATGTGTCTGCTGGGTGGGTGAGTGGGTAAGTGTCAATCTATGTGTCTGCTGGGAGGATGGGTGGGTAAATGTCAATCTATGTGTCTGCTGGATATGTCACGATATCTATATGTCTGGTTTCAATCTTGAAGATCGTTTTACTTGAAGTTATGCCTTTGATCACACATATTTATTTAGTGTATATATATATATATATATATATATATATATATATATATATATATAAATAAAACAATTGCTAATACTAATATGTTATACTACAGAATAATATATAATCATACCATCATATCCACTTATTGTAAACTATATAACAAAATCACAGATCTAAGGCTACAAATTATTGCTAACAGCTCATTAAAAACAAAAATTATAACAATTGTTGATTAATTTGCAGCAACAGTTTGGAACGCATCTCAATAATTGATGAAATGACTGTAACAGTTGTAGTGTTTTAAAATACTTCGCCAAGAAATGCTAAAATGTGTTCTACTTTGGCAGATTTGTGTCGGCGGCCGTCAAACGAGTAATACTTCTCTTGGTATTGATCCCTTCCCACTTCTCAGGGATGCAAGTGCCCCAACATGTGTGTAATGGAGAGGCAAAACAATCCCCCTCCTGGCAGGCACATTAACAACTCTTAGGGAAGGATTGAATGACGAAGGTTCGATTTCAAAGCTCTACCCCCTTCCTTTTTATTATTTCATCCGTTTTTTTAGATGACTTACCACATCCCCAAAAATATACTAAACCTCTAAATATTTACGTCTATTAAAGTCTTTCAAAAGATATATATCCACAAAATATGTTTTCTATGATTAGTAATTAATAAAAGACGTTAATAATTATAAACATTGACAACGTCGATGAGATATCATCAAAAGTACACAAATTTGGCCGTAAATAAAATATAATAAACAACCATAACAATTATACTGAAGCGAAAAATAATGTTCATTAGAGCTGATACGCTGATTATTTTTAGATAATTTAATTAGACATGAGACGCCGACACAACTTTATGTGTACCGATTTTATGGCGAATATGAATGATTAGGAGACTTAAGGGCGCGTGTGGATGACCGATGTAGTCTGGTTACTGACCGAAGTTGACTTTACTAAGCATTTATGTCCAAATAACCAGGGAACGTATCAACAGATTTACATGGGATCTGTTGAATGAATAATGAATTAATTGTCCGAACCACGTAGTATAACATATCTAACGAAGTATCATATTCATTTTATTTCTATAAAATGATTATTAAAATGTTTCAGTGTTTAAATAAGTTTTATTTATTTTATTTTAAGAAATAATAAAAAAAAATTACCAATGTTATGGAGTTAGTTCCTGAACTCAAGAGAGGAAAACTATTCTTATTGAAGACATTCCAACCCTACAAATGGTTTCGCATTCATGGCATATTACGTTTTGTTCACAGCCATTCTTTACGTTCCAGCTAATTAAAATGGCTAATTAGACAGTTATTTACAAGGAGCCCTTTCCATATACTGAATGTTAAACTTTTGGTTGAGTTGTGGATATATAGCTGAGCAATCAATTACATATAAACCTTACTTTTTGCAGTGATGCACTGTACTAAGAAAACGGTAATTGTTATATTAGTCTACTCATTAAAGAAAATGTTTTGTAATTAATTTCTGTAAGCTATTTAAGATTTTATGATAACTGAATAGTAAACATATAGTTTCAACAACATTTTAAAGTTAGGCCTTGCAATGTTGTGTTACTGTCAAAAAGAAGAATGCGTTATTTTGCCATGCGAAGCTAGGGCTAAGAAGCCCTGTCCAACACTTAACCTGAGGACCAACAATAGTGACCGGGCAAGTGCAAAGATAGGGTCTCTCACCGGTGACCCACCCAAGGAACAGCCACGCTTGATGTTGCTTGACTCCGTTATCTGGCGATAACTTCGGAACCCTCCAGTCAAGGCCACTGGTCAATCAATTCAGTGTAAGAGTTAAAAAATACACTGATAGAACGAGAATGACTACTGGGAACTGATACAATTTAAAATGATTTTTACAAACAAAGAAACAATTGTTTGCAGAATTTTTATTAATTTTTTTTAGTTTCAAAAGTTGTCTAGTAAAAACTTTAAATTAAGTAATGTGTACAGTGCCGCAAGGTGGTTATCAGATCAATATTAGCTATTAGTATTACTATTAATTTCAATGCTTTAAATAAATTAATCCAATTATTTTACTTATTAAAAAAATAATAAGACTGTTGACGACATTCAAAGGTGAATATCGATTTGGAAATTAACTTGAACTTCGTCGATCTGTACACTAAATGAATCAAAGTTTTGAGAAAATGAAGTTCACTAGTTGTAGGGTAAGGATGGTTTTTGGGGAGGGATGATGAATTTTTTAGTTTCATTTACTGAAACAAGAGTTACCATGACAACGCGTCATCAATAGACTCTTCATAGCCCGTCGAGACTGGAGGAACCTTTTGTTACTCGGAAATAGAGTATTAACTAAGCCCCCCCCCTCCCTTCCCGACAAGTTGAATAAGATTGTGATGTACAAGGAGAGACTAAATTACGAACGGTTTTAAATTCAAATGATAAAACACAATTCCTTGTAGAACTTTTATGTTCTTAAAACATATTTGGGAGCAAATTATTGAAAAATAAAGACTTATCTATTGTTCACAACAGCAAATATTTAAACATCTGTACATTTAATCTAAATATTACTCTTGGAAAATGTTTTATGATGACAGTAAATAGTTCCGAACAGCCAACTCTCTAATATTTTCTGTATCTGAAAGACAATTTAGGATGGCGTACGCTCAATAGTCACTTTTATCATAGCCAGTGATATATAAGTCCAAAGTAGGAAGGATACTATGACTGGTCCTTAACTTAGAGAGTGAGAAGATCCCAGTGTCAATACAGACAGCAAAGTGACAATAATCCACGTGGATCAGATTCCTCGACAAACTGTAGGTCACCTGTCATAGATACTAAGTGATCGCAGTGGTAAACAGGCAACTTAAGTATTTCTCACTCATTCTGTTCATATGTAATCATTAACATTTATCTTAAATACACAAAAGGCTGTGTTTGGATCTCATGTGATTATTTAACTAAACGAGAAATAGGGACTCCACATCGAGTCACGAGGATTCCTCACGGTCGTTGTTCAATTATTGGGGGTCCACATCACTTATAAAATATTTATTTTACTTCTATTTAGTGACTGCCAGTTATTGGGCCTTGCGATTTTTTGGACAGTTCTAAATAGTAACTACAAAACCAAAATCATATATTGTCATACAAATCTATTTGCATTGCAATTACAATAGTCGCATGTCAAAATTAGCAATTAGGACAAAACTTCACAACAATGCTCTTATCACACCTGTTTTTTTTAACTCTGTAATATTCATTTGATTTTAAATAGATTTAAATTTATATTTAAATTTACAGACGTTAGGTTTTGCATTTAAGAAATATATTGAAAATTTTGACTCCATAAAAATATATGTGCCTCTTATAAATGTGGTGTTATGTTGTGGTACTATTATGCTATCCATATTTCTGCGAGATTGAAATTCATTTTTCTAAATGAAATGCGTTAACACACATACAAACTAAAAAAAAGTAAATAAGTTATATATAGTAAAGACACATACCAAGAATTAGTCAAATTTTTTTGCAAGAATACTAGCAAATGCTTTTTTTAAATTATTATATGTGTTACATTATGTTTCACAATTTTTAGTCTATTATTATATGTTTTATGTATATATCTTATGTATATATATATACACACATATATATATATATATATATATGTATATATACATATATATATATATATATATATATATATATATATATATTTATTAAAAATTTAACATCTTGTTTATTGTATATTATAGTTTTTATGATTTATGAATTGTTTCTAAAAAGTAAAATTAGCTACGTCTTTGGACACTAGATTGACGCAGGTAGTAAGTAGTCACAACTCGATAACCGCCAAATACAAAGTATCGAAATACTCCTACTCACATAAATATTTTGTTTTCAATCTCAACTGTATCAGAATTGATTGATTGTAAATTTTAATGTCGATTCTTAAAAACAATGTGCTTGTTGTTATAAAAAGCAGATATATTTAAAAATTACTATAACTATCGTAAATAAAGCGCAGTGTACTAATGTTGACCGGAAGTCAAAGTTGATGGATGCCGCTGAGTCGTGCTGAAGGGAGGGAGTAGGCCTATGTGTCGACGTTCGAACGTCAACACGGAACGGCCAATTTGCCTCGGGGACTATTTTTAGTACAGCCTGTGTTTGTGTCATTAGAACTCACTAACAGCCACATTACTGTTGCACGTGTCCTGGAGAGTTTATAGATTCACACATCGACTTTTGCCATCATTTCCACAGTCAGATTTTGGAAAGTAAGTTTCAATTTTACAATTATCTAGATGAGTAATTGTAATATTATAATAAAACTAATACAGTAATTTTAATGTAACAGCTGTGATAAGGTTTTTATACTAAGTTTGTTACTATAGTAAATAATCGTACAAAATAAGAGGCTTAATTAAATTAATGAAGACTTACGCGTAATACAAAACATTTATTTAATGCTAGAAGTCAGCAAAATAAGAACTGCAAGATAGATAAAAGGACAACAGCAATAAGGGTATTTTCAGAAGCAGAGCTACAACGGAGCTCCTATAAAATGAAGGAATACTGGGAAGGGATAAGTCAAATAACACCGGAAACTCAATTAAAAAAATAACGAAAACAAAAAAGACAACCAAAAAATCTTTAAACCGTACAGCCACCGGCCAGTTATAGGCCTATCTGAACTGGTATGTTCTGTTACTTCCACTACTTTGTAAATAAAATTTTAATGCGTTTAAAAATATATGTATATTGATACAATATTATCGAAACCGTATGATTAAAAACCTTATTTACATTTGTTTGTTTGAAACGTTAACCAAACGATATGTCCAAATATAATCTGTTTTAGGCGTGTTGGGATTGTCCTCTTCACCCACTCACCAAACGAACATAATCTCTAAACTTACACACGCTCTCTCTTGTTCGCAAATCACACGTGGAACATGAACGTCCACAATATCTAGTTGACCAAATTCACCATTGAGTCGATTCCCTACCATTACAAATAGAACCCTAGGCTGCAATCTCTTCACTCAACGGGAAACCATGGCTTCTAGTTTTTATACTTAAGGATTGGCCGGAGACAATTAATTGTAGTTATAGATACTTTGTTCGTTTTCTTTCCAAATTGTAATGCCAAATTATATATCTATAAGGAATATGCTAATGTGAAAGAACTGTGTAAAATATATCATACGTTGTATCACCCATGTACTAAGCTGATGTTTATAGTTAAAAAAACAATTTCTGACCACCCAAATGAAGTAGAAAAAAATATAATAGGAAACACATTTTTACTATGGAATGTATGATATTTCCTTACAATGTCTAACAGAAAAGATATTAAAATATTCAAATATAGGCTAAATCTTAAAATACTGCTTTGCATAATATTAAAACTCTGAAATAAAATAATTAAAAATATAATTCCTAAGCAACCGGAGACAAACGAAACATCACAGTTTCAAAAATATCTCGTTAAAATAAAAGATCGTATACGTTTTTAAAATAAATGTTATTGCTATAAGCAATTGAAACAAGCATGAGGATTAATATTTTTAATCCTCCCGATAAAGATACAATTGAGAGTGCATGGTTACTAGTGAAATAACAGAAGAAATTTTGTGTTTATAAATAACTTTAACGGAATGTTGGATATTAGCCAACATCATATACCGTACATAAAAGAGAGTAACTGAAGGAGATCATCAAACCATATTAAAAAACTTTAGAAATAAGAGAAAAATGTAACAACAATTTTATGTTTATATACTTCAAAAGTGTTTTTATAAAAGTAATCAATTCAGTTTTATTAATGTTTTTACAGTCGTAGGAATATATTATGAAGCAAAACGAGCAGTTCTTCTATTTGGGATATTATTTTTATTACTGCAAATGTAACATTCTTGAGAATTCGTGACTATCTTCTTTTGCTTATACATAGACATCCAATTTAAATTCCCATACCTATTTTTCATCAAAATAAATGAAAGAAAATTGCAGTGTGCCTCAAAGAAGGAAGAATTCACAGACACGAGTCTGCACCGGCCTTATTGCGGAGGAATATTACTTCTGTACTCCAGGACGGTTCATGAATGCCGTGTCGTTTCCTAGAAGCACACTCCAAATTAATGACTGCTGCAGAATTCTTTCTCGCAAACACTGCATAGATATTTCTGGACAAATATTATACTATGAATAAATAAAAATAGACTATATTATATACATTGACTACTTTAAAAGCGTAAGTTAGTGGGGAAATTGTAAATCAATGTCGATTGTTTTGGAGTGTTTATGGAGTTTGTGTGTAGGTTATTGGGGAAATCATAAATCAATGAAGGTTGTTTTGGAGTGTTTGTGGAGTTTGTTTGCAGATTAAGGGGTGGGCGGGGTGTTAAATATGTGTAAATGGTGGCATATAGAAGCAGCGAGATGATAAACCCAGCTAAAGAAATATAATGTACTAGCTGAACCCAGCGGACGTTGTCTCGCCTTTCATTTTTCATTGACATACCACAATAAAACAATAAAAAGAATCATAGAAAAAACCATTATTTATTAAATGAGTGCAAGAGGGTAAACATTATTTTTGGTCTTCTTATTTGGTGTATAAATGTAAAGGTTTTTGTAGTGTGTGCTACACTCTCAAGGTGAAATGAAGAACTACAATAAATCAAAACATATACAGTACTGTTGTTGTGAGAACTTCAATCTGCTTATGGCATGTGAAACTACATTAAACCACACAGTCATATGTTTTTTGTAAACAATTCAGATTCTCCATTTGAATAACATGGGAACTTTAGGAGCCCGCGGGGCGGGACCCTGTGGACGGATCTGCATCAAACTTCACAGAAACCATCTCGGGAGTATACAAGACAACATCCTAAAGTTTCATGGCAATCGGTTGTATGGTTTGGCAGCGCATAAACTTCAAACATATATATATATATATATACAAACATCCTCTTTTATAAATATAGATTATAAATGTTAAAGGATTTTAAGCAACCACGTAGTGTAGGTGCGTCAAAAACAAGATTATAAATGTCTATAAATGTTGTTCTTAAAAGCCTCCTCCTTATCTAGATTTTATAACTATATCTTAATTCACAAGTAAATTTATAATCTTAGTTCTTACATTAAATCCTTATATACATTACGTGAAGCCTCCGTTATTTTTTGATCTATTTAAAACGTTGAGATGTCAAAAAAATTAGCCTCTGTTCGTAGTTTTATAATAAGTCTGTCTTCATTATTTAATATTTTCACCCTGACGTGTACGGGAATAATCTTTTACAATCAAGGTATTGAAAGTAAAATCTGTTCAAATATAAGTAATGATATCCATACAATTTTAACTTAATTAGGAATATAAATAATGGTATTTGTAATATTTAGGAGGTTAGATCATTCATAAAGTTAAACCAGGGAAGGTTTTAAAGCATGGTTTTATTCCCATCCGACTTTAGGGTTCCATCCCACTGGACTTGAACGTTTCAGTGGTAATCTAATGCAATTATTTTATTTACTTAATTAATATTCAACTGGTAAACATAAACAAATAAAAAGAGCACGTTTTCAATAGGCCAAGTAATATCATTGGGTGTTTATAATAATAAATGGGTACCAAAGTAAGTACTGTGAATGTTATTTTTAAGATAAATTTAATATTATGAATTTAAGTAATATTGCCGATGATACCTAGTAATATTTTTAGTCAAAAGTCACGAGCCGAGGTGTCCCGAGCTGCGCTCGTGAAGGGTTTACCACGAAAAGTGTGCAGGGATGTCCTCTGGTAATTTCCTATTTAGCATGTTACGTTTTCGTTGGAATAAAAAACAAGTGGACATCCTACAGCATTACTGTATTATAGCACAAGTACAAAATATACAAAATAATATTGTGATACATTTTATAAATCTAATTAAAGTAAAGATTTTGTATTTTTTACATCGACTATTTGTACGAATTCCACAATTTATATTTATTATATTAATATTATTTTCAGTATTATTACACTATTACATAACAAATTAATATTACATGGAGCTGACAATCAATTAAAATAAGGCCTTGCTTTAAATTATACAATTAATATCCTTAATTGAAATAGATTATTAAATTATGTGCATTCAGAAAAACATGAAACATTTAGCTTCATTGTGGTTTTTCACAATATGTGCTCCAAACTTGTGCGTGTGGGTGAATATCAAACAAGCCGAGCTGTTGGCAATTACTGGGGTGTTTACATTTAGGGTGCTTGCTCGAGTGGCAGGCTTACCTACTGCTGGCAGATAGCTATTCTAGAGTGTTATCTCTATTAATTTTAAGATATGCTCATTAACTTAAAGAACAATTTTATTTTCCAACTGGACATACGTTCATGCGTATTAAACATAAAGGCTTAATTTAAACGGAATTTTTCCTTAAAAATTGCATTTCATCAAGAATGAAATTTCACGTTGGAATTTCTTTGCGAATTCCTAATTAGTTTTATAGAAAAAATAGAACAAATTTTTAGTTTGCAGTTTTTATTTTTACCCATTTTTTTTGTTAACTAGGCGTATGTATTCAAAATATCAACAGCAAATCCAATGCGCAATATGATAACGTTTAAAATGACACCTCATACACAATATTTGGTCCAATAAATAACAATGTTCTTATGGGATTAAAACAAACATGGCCGACAGCCTCTACAGGCTCTTAAATAAAAGCGCTGTGTAATAAATAACAATAACCTACACAAACAATTGAATACATAAAATATTTAAACTGCAAATTCAAGTTAAACTTTTATAAACAGAGATTAATAAAACTAATCAAGACTAATGAACACTGTGCTATGTACCAGCCGTAACTAGAAGGGTATGATTGATCGTGGGGCCGGACTCAGGTTCATGTGATTAGAAATGATTTCTTACTTGTCGAGATATTAATTCCACAATCATACCCATTCTGTATGTTTTATAAAGTATAGATTTTGCCAACATATTTTTGCAGTCTTTCAGTTCTAAAATCAATATTTTTATACTTTATTAAAAATAATATCCAAGTTTCGTAAAAACACATGCACTACATTGTTTGATTAAATTCTAAAATACAACATTCGTTATAAAATTTCGTTATAAAGTTTAAATTAGTTTCTAGTAATATTCAAAAACTGTTTATTTAGCCATTGAACTGTTTTAAGATTATATAAAAATATAATCTTAATACAAAGAAACCACAATGAAAATATTTTAAATGATAAATTACAGTTTAAATCCCATTTTATTTTTAATAGTATTTTATTTTACTATTATTCCCATTATTTATTCCCATTTCTATTATTTATTCAAAAACAACACCAAGAAAACAAAATCAGCTGATAACACCACTACACCTGGAATAACTTAATTAATATGACAAACACATCTTTCTATATTTTTTAAAATGTCAATTTATTGTATTTTTGTTTATAAACTTTATTTGTATCTAAAGATGGCATAATTATGTTGAAATGATCGTCATACACATTACAACAAATTTTAACTGTTGACAAAGGTAATTAATTGTTATATAATTCTAGTAATAGTTGTAAGGTTTTAGTAAATATACTTTTTTGAATAGTTACAATAATTATGGTGAGTTTAAATTACCTACATATTAGTTTATTAGTACAAGCCTTCTATTATTTTTACCATACAATACAATTGTGGTAAGTCTGTTTGGATGGTTAAAATGGAAAAGATAATGTTAATTTTTAGAGGCAAATTTGAAAAAGGAAAAACACCTAAACAATTACATTTCCTTTGTAAGAAAACTATTTTTAACATGACAGAAAGTGTTTAGAACCATCATGAAAGTGAATGTTGAGCAATATATTTTGAAGATCACAAAGTTAATGACATTGAATCTGACGAGATATAAATTGGTATCGTTCTCTAAGGCCTGGGGAACGTCAACCCACTCCTATTTCTGACATATCTCCTTCTAAATATGAAAGTCACTATAAACTCGAGTTCTTCATTTAAAGCTATATTATTTCACAAATAACTGACTTTTAAACTTGATAGTCTCCAGGTAGAAACGTAATGTTCTAAAAAACTCTCTAGACCTTCTTGATATGTTACCAATCATAGTTAGATGATATGTTAATGTTAATTTGTATGGATATAGTCTGAAAGTTTGCTTATGATAGTTTGATAAAAATGTTCTGCTTTGTTACATTATTCGTAATGTAAGTTATTTATTCAATTTAAAATATACTAGGGGACATCCCTGCATTGCTCACGTGCTATCTCCGTAATTCACTACGGTCGTGATATCTCAGCCTTTAAACTCGGCCTGCGACAAATATTTTTGTAGGTTAACTGTTAAACATAAAATCACAACATTACATTTATTCACAGTATCTCACTTACACTACTTGCGTTGCTACTTATTTAGCAGTGTAAACACCCAATGTTATTACTTAGCCTATTTCAAACGCCTTTATTTAATTTGTTCTTGTTTAACAGATAAATATTAATTAAATAAATAAAATAACTGTATTACCATTGAACTTGTCATTGGGATATTAATTTAAGACACTTTATAAGGAATAATCGATCTTAGTTTGTAACAATGACTATATTCACCCATCTACACTCATCAAACTCATTCGAAATTCATAGTCACCCATATATTGACGATCGGGGACTTATGAATAAATAAATAAAATAGAAGAAGGTTACCATTGAAACCTTCAAATCCAGGAGTGAATCACTACGCTCGGATATGAATAAAACCATATTTACCGACTTCCCTAGTTTAATATTATGAAAAATCTAACATCTCAAAACAACAGCTGTTAAAATTGTATGAGTACCATTATTTGATTTTTTACAGCTGTTATTTTTCGGTTCATTTACATCTTCAATAATAACTATAGTTAAGTAACCATTTTTATTAATTTTTTATAATAATTATATTAATTAATAAAAATAATAATTTTATAATAATGACCAGTTTCGGCTCTTAGGCCATCTTCAGAGTGTAAATAATATAACCTATAATAAATGAACAATTATAAAAATAAAACAGATGAAAATAACATAACATATGATTAATTTAGTGTGTGAGTAAGTTGAATTTTACTTTTGACTCTTTTTTGACTATGTTTTGTTTAATTTCTCTTATTTTTCACAAATAGTATTTTTCATGTTAATTTGTGTATTTAATATGTTTTGTGGTTCATTATAATTGTTTATGTATATGTGTAAATTTACTTTGGAATTCTTTTTTTCTCCTTTATTCTCATATTCTAAAACTGTAATATTTTCATTTATATTTTGGTAACTGTGAGTTGACTGGAGAATATGTTCAGCAAAGTTAGATTTAATTGATGTTGAGTTGTTGTTTCTTATCAATGAAAATGTAACAATTTTAGAATATGAGAAGAAAGGAGAAAAAAAGAATTCCAAAGTAAATTTACACATATACATAAACAATTATAATGAACTACAGAACGTATTAAATACACAAATTAACATGAAAAATACTTTATATGAAAAAATGGCCGAAAAACGTACTTTCAAGGCTTCCCATGCCTTCATGGTGAAAATATTGAATAATTAACACCTTTTTGCACAACTACAAACAAAGGCAATTATTCTTCACATCAACCGTTTAAATTGATCAAGTAATAAGGGGGGAGTAAATCACCAATTATGTACATATATAAGGATTTTTAACATTATTAATGGAACGTTAGTAAATAATTACGTCTCATGTTTACGTTATCAGCTGATCTATACATAGGACAACCTGTTTGATTAAACTGAGTGTACTCACCCACTGACATGCATTTTGCATAATTGAGAAAACTAAAAGTACATTTTTGTGAAATTTCAAACCACCATACTATTTTGTTTTTATAACTATTTCTTAATTGTTAAACTATTGGGGAAGTGGATCAATTTAAGTATCTTGGTGTTTTATTCGATGAAAAGTTAACTTGGGCTGAGCATATAATGTTTTTACAAAAGAAATTAAAATTTTGTAATAGAAAATTGTATTTCTTAAGAAACTGTTGTGA